>LR737389.1:1668592-1736092 GCA_902655005.2 Marronus borbonicus | reverse complement strand
TACTTACTTATTACGACCAAATATAGCGAAGAAAAAATCTGTTTTTGCAATACTTATATGGCGCACCTATTTTTTTGCACAGTAACTGTTTACTGTTGACACAAGAAGGGTATTCCCTGGAAATATGCGGCGAATACAGAAAACACTAGTGGAACTTGTAAGAAATAATGTTTACTCATCTTGACGCGTGCTGTAGCTAGCGCAACTATACCAACGTAGTATTAAAATTATTTTAAATACAAAAATAGCATTAACACTTATCAGTTTGCACAGTAGTGTATATGTTTAGGTGGAAAGCATTAAAAAAGGTAAATTTTTTTCTTCGGGTTCGTAACAAACAAAACTAGCAATTTTATCTTCTTTTTTTTTTATCTTCTATCTTCAGTAATAAGTGAGATTCCAATGGTAGGGGCGAAAATGAATTAGCCCGTACAACTGGTTCTGCATTTTCGAATTTATTTCTCCTAAATTTTAACAATGCATAGGTAGCAATGTATCACCCACAAATAAATTAAAAAGTGTATTTTCCAAGATATTGTTTATGTAATACAGAGCTCTGGGAAACACCGTAATTGATCCGTTTCTTGCTGAACGTAACTTCGTCAATTTTTGCAGATTCATGTCTATTAGATAAGCAATTTCGAAGCCAATTATACGAAAAGTCTGTGCAACAAAAACTCGCAGAAAATCATATTTACACCCGACTCAGTAAAGGATGCAAATAGTCCAAGAGCTAGCGGTTAATTTGACTAAAGTATTCCTTTCTGCAAGGTTAAAAATTCGAACAATGGTAATTTAACACTGATAAAATAATGGAATGGGAGGCGTACTTAAATTTATAAAACTAAAAAAATTCTTACGATTAAGATGTTCCTGCGAAGCTCAAATTTGACATTATTTTTGCAATTTGATAAAAAACATAGTGTTGAAAAACCATAAAATTTACATTGAAAATTTAAAACTAGCAAAAAGCTACAATATTTTAAAGGTAAGAAAGGAATGTATCCTAAAATATAATAAACGTAATTTTGCCAGAAAAAAATTAATGATAGCCTAGGTTATCGTGTTAATTGTTACAAAAGTCCCATAACGATGCTTAAGAAATATATTCAAAAGTAAAGTTCTGCATTCCTTGAGATATCATCACAATGTTCAAATGCAAGTTCGGTTTTTTAAATTTTAGGAATTAAAATAGCTCAAATTAGCCGAATTTACCAACAAATAGCCCAAATTACCCGAATTTACCAACAAAGCCCAAATGTAGCCAAATTATAATCATGCAGTTGCATGAAGTGAATTTTAAATAGAAAATGTTGCGTTTTTTACTTGTTGTCATTATCAACAATTGTACATGGATTATTCTGCCATTAAATGATCATAACTGATATAATGCCTTTGAGCATCCCATTCCTTGTTATACTTTTTTTTTGTATATTTAGCAAATCTTCTGGAGAGAATTTCTAACATTCCCACTTTAATCACAGTATAGGAGGGAGAATACAGTAATGCCACTACAACCAACTTTTCAAAACATACCTAATGGTCTTCCATTAGTTTAGAATGAGCGTCGCAACATTTTATGTGGCCGACAGACTATTCGCGAATAGGTCAAGTACCGGATTCCCTAAAGTCGGTGCGAAACAAGTACTCGATACGTTAGCCAACTCAAATGAGGAAAATAGTGCTCTTGCGTTTACGAAATCGGTCAACCTCCAACCCTACCACCACCTGGTAGGTATTTGCAAGCGCCAGAACGGTCTAGCTTTTTTACATATTTTTTTTACACGATTCTATAAAGAACTACTGATAACTTTAACCTTGCAAGACTACCGTAAAAAATAGCAACATATATAAATAACCTCATTATGGTCGCGGTCGCCTGGCGTGTACTTGCAACCGTTAAATCTCCTGGCTTTTTTTTTAAATTTCGAATTATACAAAATGGAATAAATTTGAGCTTTGCAGCAACACCTTAATTTTAGGATTTTTTTTTACACTTCTAAAAATTTAAGGACCGGTCTGCCAGGTCGTTACTTTATTAATATTAAATTACCAATGTACAAATTCTCAGCCTTATCAAGAAGCATTGTTCAATTTGATGCTTTGCATTTAATTATTGCGGTTATAAATCCATCGTTTTGTTTTTGGTCCTCGTACTCTGAACAACTCTCTGAACTCGCTTATGGAGTAATAACATACTCCAAGAAAAATCTGTAGTAATTGTTGGTTAAAAATAGAGGTTGCTATCAAAAGAAATTAAAAATATTTTGTTAAGTTATTTTGTAATTTGTATGAAATTACAATGTTTGGAAATTATTTTTGTTGTTTACCATTGCACAATGTTAGAACAGTTGCTTGTATATCATAATTAAACAAACAATTTGCTATGTTCACACTTGTTTGTTAAGTATGAATAAGTTTACCAAATACAGTAGGAATTTGTTTACAATGGAACATTTTTAGCGTAAATTGTATGTATCTTGTGATCTCATAAGGTTTTTTTTCCTTATAATTTGCGTCTCTAATTTATCCTTCTTTTTTAATTGCAAACAAAACATAAACTTTATACAGCGACAATTTCGGAATTCTTCTGAGAATTTAGCAAATCGTAGTCTTAACTCAAATTGATCGCACGTTCTATGTAGCTGTTAATTTGAGCTAAAATCTTCAATCTGATTTAAAATTGCAGTAGCCTTATTAAGAGCAACTGCAACAATTAGCACTTTTTGATTAATCTTATATTTTTTTGATCACATCACTAAATTAATATCGAAATCTTATAAAATCTACCGGAAATGGAGAGATTTTTACAGGTCATTATTTTCTCATTTATCCGATCTCGCTTGGAACATGTTACTTTCGTTTGGGGTCTGATTCTCGAATCTTCACTAATATTCGTGGTGTCGCGCGTAATTGTCGAATGAGGTTGAAGAAAAAATCTATTATTGAGTCGTCGTCGTGTTTATTATGATTGCTGATGGAATCGCAACAAAAACAATACGAGAAAAGGCATTGGTCGACGGTGTCATCAACGTTGCTCCGAGCGCTTTTTTCTCCCACTCGTACTTCTGTCCACCTCTTAATTTATGCCATTAATTTCTAAAAAAAACAGCACTTAAATATTTACTTAAAATCAACATTGAACTAGTGAACAAGAATAAATCTTCAATGATAAAGGATTTGGAATTTGGAACATTTTCGAATTCGTTCACTTATATTTGTGTTCATTCCTGCTATAGCAGCCACAATTGTCACCGCATATTGTGCAAGTGGTATAAACCTAATAATAATAAAATATAAAACAAGTACACAGACAAAGTAATAGATAAGATGAAGCGTATGAGGAGCTACATTGCAAAACGCAGCCTTTAAGCTGTGTATTTTCTACAAATGGCGTAATTAACTGCACGCGCGTAAAATATATTTTTGCAAATGCTACTATATTGTGTAAGATGCAAGATAGTCGTGTACAAGTTTTCTCGTTAAGTCAAACTGAACCCAGCTCAGTTTGACTTAACGTTAGAACACACGTACCTGATGACAACGATGCCAAATCATATTGGTAGAAGGGGGTAGCATTAAATGCTTACAATTCATAGTAAAGGGCAGAAAATAAATATCATTAAATGGTTTTATTTATCTCAGATAGATTATTTGACGGTTTGTCTTTTCCTTTCCTGGTCGATGTTCTAAATGTTATAAAAGTAATCAGCAACATCCTGTTTCCGAGAAAAGGATGAAAAAAGAAGTTGTAGCCGTAAATGAGTCTTACTTTAGCCGTCAAATTTCAGAACAAGTTATAATTTGGATAATATCCAACTTCTTCAAACTTTGTGCCTCTTCGCTTTGCTCTCACCAGACTATAAGCGGATTGGCTGGGATATCCATCCCTTGCATTTGTTTAGTCTGGAGCATTCATCAGGGTATGAACTCGCTCCCCATTTAATGTTCCAGCAAAGTGCGTCGAATACGAATAATGGTTAACAAAATATTTTAAAAAATGATATTTAGGGGTATATTAAAAAGGAATAAATATAAGGACTACAAAGTCCCGGATGGGTCTCCAATTTTTGTGAAGCCCATCAGAATTTTATGCAAAATTACAGACAAATCAACCCCTTTATCCCCTTTATTTACTGGTTTCAAGAAAAAGAAAATAAACATTTAAATGGGGATGTCACAATTCAATATCATAAAAATCTAACCGTCTGGACAGGGGCCCTAGGATATCGTATTATAGGACCATTTCCTTCTTAAACAGAACATTAACTGCACAGTCATATTTAAAACTTCACATTCAGCAAGCCTCTTCTTGGGATACTATATCTTGGCGGACTAGATCTGATTTAACACTTAGTGACGTTCTTTCTTCTAGCGGGGACACTAGAGACTGGGTTATTCTGCATTTTTAAAAAATATATTAAATGATTTTTAAAATTTGTTTTATCTTCTCTAAAATTAATTGATTTTTGACGTGAATTGATTAATTTTTTAATTTTCGCTTGTTAACTTTTTCCATGTTTGCTCATGGTTAGAATTTCATCTTTCATTTTATTTTGTTTTTGATTAATTAATTTTAGAATTGGTTCTTAAAAATTAGCTCCATTCTTTTTTTTTTAGAATATTAACACTTTTACAATACGAAAAAAAAAACTGCGCTCCGTACAATAATAAATCGCATAACTACCTATTTTCAAAATATTGAAGTTTCATATTATAGCTAGAATGCGCTAAAAAAAAAATGGAGCTAAGATAGAATCTTGAGGAGCCCCGATTAAAAAATAGCCAAAACCACAGCCTGAATCAACTTCACTAAACCCAAATCAGAATTTTAGGTATGTCAAGGTAATGTGTCGAACGAAAAAGTCTATTATTGATTTATATAAAATGTAGTAAACATCAAATCAGTAAATCATCAAAAAATTACCTTCACAACAAAAACTACAATTTATTATGAAGTGGTTTTCTAGAAATTAAGCAGAAAGTGAAGAACTTGTTGATAATTCAATTTATTACATTTTCCTTAATTGACTGTTGAATTGTTCCAGTGAATATGGGGGGTTTTCATTTAAAAACATTGATTTTTGCGTGTTATTAGCGCATCCGGTAAATTTTGAGAGCATTCGTACGTTGCCAGATATCCATAGCTCCCTATTGGGCACCCTTTATTTTCCAACGTATTTATTTGAGATCCTATTGATTGCTTTGTATTATCTTATTTATTTACTATATTTGTTACAATATTTACGTTTTGTTTTAAGAAGAGATAAAAGATGTACTAGTTTTGTTTTGTTCTTTTGAGTCAATGACGCTCACCGAAATATTCCACGAAATACATTTACACTCAAATTTCTCGGTATCTGTGTACAATATCTATACATGATGTGTTTTGTGTGAGTGTGTATGACGTCAACGAACTCACAATTAGCAGTTTAATGTCCAGTTCGTGTTGTGCTGGTAAATTACTTGGTCGCCGAATCCGGAGGTACTGCTGTTTCGTCAAATACCATATGTCGTGCGCTAATGAGAAATGAGGTACGGGGGATTTACATGGGCACGGTTATTTTCAAAATTAAGACGCATTATACAGTGTTATTCAGCTAAATTTGTCATTCAACGTTTTTAACTTATTGTTAAAAAGGTGTTTAATTTTTTTTAAGTAAGTGCGAGTTTCGTTTTATAGTTCTGTATTTTTTTTTTATGTTTAATTAAAGAAAATGTTCGATACACTATTGAAAGTATTTTATATTTCTGTTTATTGAGTTTAAAATAAATCTAAAGTACCATTTTGAACTTTGTCTCAATCAGTTTTAAATTTGCAAGATTTCAACAGTAATTTTCGTTATTTTTGCAATATTGAAGGTATTATAAATTATCAAATTTAAATTGTACTTCTTATAGTAACTGTTTAGTTAAATATGTACTTTGCTAATGTACCAACGTTCAACTCTGACAATGATTATTTATTTATAATTTTTTTTCTGACATCAATTTGTGTTTTTCCTATAATGTTTGTGGCGTGTAAAACAGAAATAAGGTTCACTATTACCGTAAATTTAGGTTGTGTTATGACTAGAGTTGTAAGTCACCCGCGCGACAGTATCGGGTTAGTAACAAAAATTTATAAAAATTAATAATAATAATAAAAAGCGGTATGTTATATCAAAAAAATTAAATACATATGCTTAATTTTTTTTTTTATTAATTCTTTAGAAAAAAGAACATAAATATGAACGTATAATGAAACCAACAACAAAATTACAAAATATTTGGATTTTAAAACAAAAGAAATAAATAAAAGAAATCCGTTATACCAGTTTACTTTTGGCGATTTATAAGTATATTTTGCTGTTAAATACACGTTTATTTCTAGCGATGCGCTCAAAATACGATCTTCTGTGTTGCTTCTACTATTTAAAAATTGCTCTACATTTTTTTTTATCCCTATAATGGCGTCATCAAAAGTTAGGGACGTTTCTTCTGACAATTCTTCTTCATCACTTTCCAACTGTTCATTTTGACTCATCTGGGCAATAATTTCCTTATCTGTAGGCACATTTGTTGTCGCGTGTGTATACTGGGATTGAATTTTTCCAAGTTAAAATTATTTTTGGTTAACGACACACTTCAGGGCAAGTTGTCCTCATCCTCCTCAGCTTGTTTAATAAGCCACTGGTTGAAAGGGAAATTGTTTCAACGTGTATGGCCCATGTTGAAAACAATTCCAAATTGTTTTTTGGGTAACCTCTTGCCATGGTTTCGAAACCATTTCAATAGCATCGAGCAAATTTGTTGCTCAATTATTACTGATCATAAGATGTCGTCGATAATAAACTTTCAAACTGTGAATAACACGATTCATTGATTGCAGAAAATATGTAAAATTTGGTGGGAAAATTTCTAGTTTAATGCTTTTCAGATTCGAAAGGTGGGGATGAGCAGGGCAGTTGTCAACAAGCAATAGTATGCGTCTGTTCTCTCTTATCAATCTTTTGCCCCATGATCTTATTCACTTTCGAAAATATTCGCGGTCACCCACGCACACCGGTCTATGATTAACTGGCAATTTTTTTAAGTTTTTAAAACACCTGGGTCTGTTAAACTTACGAAGAACTAAAAGTTTAAATTTTTCAGTTCCAGTCATGGTTGCGCACACAAGAACTGTTGTTCTTTCCTTAGAAAATTTCGCCCTAATATACGCCCTTAAAGTTCATTGTACGACCTGGAGCAAGTTTGTAAAAAAGACCAAATTCATCACCATTGAAAACATCATTACCATCACTGTTCGTAAGAAACGGAACTAATGTTGATTTGGGCCAATCCATCGAAGTTACACTTGCAGCTTTTCTATGGATTTTACTAGAACTTATATTGTGCCGCTTTGTGAATCTATGTAACCAACCCGAATCACGAGAAAATCCAGAAACATTAATCAATTTTGCAAACTGTTTAGCCTTTGCCTGGAGGATGGGCCCATTTATTGTAGTATTCATGCTTCTCTGATACACAAAGCATTGAAGTAATGCTTCATCGATGTTTTGTTGGATGGGTTTGCGAAATCTTTTGTTTCGAAACTCAAAGTTTTTTCATCCATTGCTAAAGCCTTCCGTGGCACTAACTTGAGTTGATTCATCCATACTTAAAACACAGCTCAAGAGGTCGCCTCACTACAACACAGACGTTACTACACGGCTCCAACAACCATAAAACTAAATCAAGAATTGCAAAAATAAAATTATTGCAAATAGGCGGCGTTTATTATTAATTTTAATTATTCGCGTAGTAGTTTTGTCTTTTGTGTGAGTATTAACATTTTAGAACTGATGCTTTGCTGGTGAATTAAAAAATTGATGTTCGTCAAACCAAATCAAAAAGATATATTTTAATGGGGACGTAATTTAAATGCTACCGGCGCAATTTTATGTAGATACGGCCGTGACGTGATATCATGCGTCTCCGATCGGCGGTGGTTGTTAATATTGGCTTCGCTTAGCCTCTTTGTTGGTACATACATAGTCACTGCCCCGCCAGTTACGACTCATGACAAATCTAATCGTTTGTATCAGCCGACAAATTCGTATGAGATATTGCACTGCTATTATCACATTGTCTATAATACCTTGCTTCTTGACAAACTAAATAACATCGACGAGTCAAAGATTAAATTATACTTACAATTAGATGTACGATAAAGTTATTTCTTACCTAGTTTTATACGGTTTCAAAGAGAATAAGAGTAGATTTATTTCTGTAGTTAAATAGTGATCCCTAGAAAAAAAATTGACTAAAGAAGAGGGTTTTCACTTAAGAAAGTAGTGTATAATGTATCTACGCGTCACTTTGTTTTTTGATATCTTTATTTAAAACAAACCAGAAATTTATCTCGATTTTTTATAGAATTTAACACATGAAGAAAAGAATCAAATCCGGATATAACGAAATTTCGGTTATAACAACGTGGTTTTAGAAGATTGAAAAAAAATATTTAAAAAATTAATGCTGTAGTTATTACTACAAAAATGTCAATGAATATACTGAAATAAGCAAAATATTTTCCGTCAGGAATTTCCTTACGTTTCAACGTTTAAGTTTGACATTGTGCAATTTGTTTTGACGTTAAAAGTCACGCATAAAATACGTAAGATCGTTTCACCAATGAAAGTTTTATCACTGCGTTTTTATGCCATTTTTTCTGTGATAAATGGTTGGAATTTTAAAAATCTTATCACTTTGTTTTGACAAAGAATACCGTTTCAGAGAATATGATATAGAGACAATTACATATTACAACCTCGTATTAACCTTGAATATTAAATCGTTTGCAAGTGTAAAATTTCCAAACAGATACGGTTTTTTTTTTTTTTATAAGTAGGTTACGAAAAGACGGTTACAAAACACGAGATATACACTGCGTCCAAAGTTATTTGCTCGGTAATTATTTTCGTTATCAAGTCAAAGCTGATGAAATTATTTAATTAGTGCAAGTTTCTTTTTTTTTTAAGAATTTCCAAAGATAAAAACGAGTGAACTGAAGATAAAAAATTGATAATTTTAAATTGTGTTAACTTCTTTAAATATGCAGAATGAGTCAATAATGATAGCAAGGACTGTGGCGTAGTATGGCAAACAACACATAAGTATCGGCACCCTCCGCACCACACAAGTTTAATTTATTATATAGTAATATAATAATTAGTCCGGGACGGCCGTTTCGAGGACACGAATGGTCCTCATCATCAACCGGTCACCGACCCATTCGGTCACCGGTTGATGATGAGGACCATTGAGACCATTGACCAGAATGAGTCGTTTGCGCAAGTTTCGAAGATAGCATCTTTGTAAATAGAAATTCTTCAAAACCATTTTTTGATTGTTGTGAGGTCCGACTAAAATGATATATTCCGGTTAAGAAACCTTTTTTTATGGAAACTGTACTCCATTTTATATAGGAGGAGTGAAGTGATGAAGTAGAAAGCCACATTTACACACGGTGAACTAATTTTAAGGGGGCAAATTTGAAAAAATTGTACCTGTGTGAGTAGACATTTTCCAAAGTAATTTTTTGTTGTTGTGAGATCCAAATTACATTGTTATTATACAGTATTTTGCCTAAGAAATCTTTTTTTAATGGAAACTACTTCGTTTTAAGAGGAGTAAAGAGAAAAGCCACGTTTCCTCAGAGTTAACTAACGTTAAGAGCGAAATTTGAAAAATACGATTTTAATGCACCGATAAAAATATACATTTTCTTGAAAATTGTTTAATAGTGCATAATTATTTACTTTGAGGAGTTATTAATAGAGGAAATTTGCTTGTTTTATTGTTATATTTTGTAATACATAGATCGTTACAAGAAACCAAACGTGCATTACTTTGCAAAATAATAGGTCGATAAAATTTAATATATCAAATAAAAGCACATTAAACAAAAAAAATGCAAGTACTTATTAAAGCCTTGAAAATAATGATAAATAATAAATAAATTAAAATAATATGCGCATAGAAGTAAACTAGATGCGCTTTGTTAATATTAAGGATATTGTTATGGTAGCAGTTTACACGCGATGTGCCAAGGTGAGGGAAATAACATTGCTAATATTTTAAAATCTTGTCAACTCTTTGCTGTGTACTCTTTGCATAGCTAAAGAATATCACCTCCAGCTTCCAAATTGAATTAATCGTTTAAATATATATCATAGACTGACCCAAATTTCACAGTCACTTCTCTACCTACAATGTAATTCTTAATAACCCGAAGAGCTAATTAAATTTTTTCCAGTAACTTGTCGAAAATGCTAATATTTTGTTGCCCTGCGGCACAACGACGGTGCATAAATTCCACTAAACCTTGACACGTTTCGATAGGGAAGCAGTATCAAGTATTTTAACAGCTTACAATAAGTCTTCCTTATTTGAAGAGTTAGCCAGGCTTATTTTTCTTTTTGCAACGCCCTATAGATGTTCTATAGGAATTTTAAAAGAGTCTGCGCCGGCCACATTATAATCAGGGCTTGTACTGCCCTGGACGTGTTCTTGGATCGTTACCATGGAACGTCCAACAAAGCCGCATTTCCTCTCCAGCAGAGGGAAGCATGGTAGTATTTAACTCCTTTAGACCTGATTTAGTGTTCTCCGTAAAAACAAAATCTTTATTTATGATATCCGATGTAAATTGACACAACAAATATATTTGGTGCCAAGCGCCATTATCCTGGAATTGCAGGATAATACGGATCTGTTACAAAAAATTACAAATGGGGCTATATATGTATTTATTTGGTAAAAACGATGTACACTACCGTTTATATTAATTCGGACACTTATGTACATAGTCAACTTAAATGAAGCCACGCAGATACTTATAACATACAATAATAAGAATAAAGGTAATTCTGGCAAAATATAAAGATACATTTACTAAAGCTTCCCGTTCGCCGAAAAACCCTTCCTTTACTGCTTATGGGGCATCCGTTCCACTAGTTTTTCCAGAACTCCGTTTGGCATATTATTCCACACAATTTGTAGGGTGTTCCACAAATGATTTGTCGAGGTAGGACACACTTTCCGAACCCTTCTGTCAAGCTCGTCCCATAACACCAAATTGGATTAAGATCGGGATTTTACAGTGGCCAGATAATTATAGCCAGTGTTCTTCCCTATTTAAATATAATTGCGGAATGTTACGACCCTTAGCTTACATAAATACAAAATGTTGGCCTATTAAATGCATTTTCTTGTAGTATTTCTAAATAATCTTCTTTTCACAAGATACCATCGATTCGCTTCAAGTCTCCGGTACGAAGTAGGAAAGGCAACTCCAAACAATCACGGAACTTTTTCCTTGCTTCACAGTTGGCGCTATTCATTGAAGCAACATTTTTCCACCTTTCTCTCTTCTACCATAAACACGTCTCGCTTGTCCGAATACCTCAAACTTCGATTCATCAGTCCACAGCACTCGTTTTTAATCTTCCACTGTCCAGGGAGTGTATAATGTGTTTCATCGAAAAGAATTGTCTTTCAGCGTACCACAAAAGGCAACCTCGCAACATAGTATTTCCACCTCCACGCTTAATTGTTTTAATAGTGTATTTGCGATGAATACCCTTTCCTCGCTGGTCGTCGAAAAAAAAACTCATCATGTCTGACCCAAATAAGCATATTTTTTATTTCGTCAGACCACTTCCTGTGTTCTTTGGCGAATTGCAACCTTCGCAATACGTTGCGACGACTTAATAAGGTACGCTTGCATGCACTCGAACGTCAGCTAACGTCGATAAATGTTCCATTAAATATATATATATATAATTTTGGGTACTATTTATAAAAGCACGAATTTGCCAATCTCGCGGAGATGATTAAACTTTTGCCACCTGCTGTATTTCTACTATCAGAGACATCAGTTGCACACTGTACTTTACCGCTACGCCATTTGTTTATCCGCTTTCACGTTCTTATACGTTTGCAATCTCGCAATATTGCGCGTTTTTGCGCAAACTGCTCTCTCAATCTTACGTATTATTCATACGTCTCCTAACTGTAGATACTTGATAAACGTGTGTATTAGTAGAAATTATGTTACCGAGAAGTGAAAACGTAAATATATTACTTTATTCGCTTGAATTCTTTCGAATGACACTGCGACATTTTCTAGGGCTAACTCACGCATATCAGCAAATACCATATTTCCATTTGCGCGTTGTATCCTTAGAACTGTATGAATTATTTTGAATACAACAAATGATACATTATCGAAACGTGAATACGGGTATTTAGCGGTATGAATCAGATGGTGTTTGTATTAACTGGAAGTGAACTATGATTGATTATTATTGATCGGGGAGAACTTTGTTTGAAGACTTTGATATGTTCAAACTCATCTTTAGAATTTGGAAAGTCGATATTTTTCGACCTTGCGATGTGTATGTGATCATTATATCTGATTCCTACTGTATATCGTCTTCGTTTTCATATAGTTTCGACAGCAATGGACATAATATATAATATTGTCTCCTGTATTTTTCTTTCTATCTTTTTCACTTGTGCTGCTTTTTGTTTGGCTTGTGGAATCTTGTTTTTATGGCTAGAAATCTCTAACTAACGCGACAGAAATAACGCTAGCCAACAAGTTTTATCCCTTCTTTAGGAACGAGGATAACAGTACGTACACTGCCGTTCAGAGAAGTTCGGTCGGTTAATAAAAAACATGAAAAGGTTACAGAAACAAACGAAACTAAAAACAAAAATAAATAAATAAAAAGTTATTCTGGCCTAATATAACATACTGAACATAAAATTTTTTGTTCATCGAAAAAACCTCCTTTGCTGTTAATCACCGCTCGAACTATTCTAGGCATTCTTTCGATAAGTTTTGTTAAAACGGATTGTGGAATATTAATCCGTTCATGTTGCAGAATATTCCGTAAATGTTCTTGTGAAGTTGGGCATATTTTTCGGATCCTCCTGTCCAGTTCATCCCACAACAACTCTATAGGGTTCCAATCTGGGCTTTGTGGGGGCCATGTCATTACTTGCAGGGTGTGCTGTTCTTCTTACTCCTTTAGATAGTTCTTGCACACTAACGCAGTGTGTTTTGGGTCTTTGTCATGCATGGATGTAAAGTTGCGGCCTATTATACGCAATCCTGATGGCACTGCATGATTCTGGAGTATTACAAAATAATTTTCCTTCCTCATTACACCCTGCACTCTGCATAAATCTCCCGTCCCAGCAAAGGAGAAACATCCCCACACTAACACAGACCTACGCCCTTGCTTCACTGTAGGCACAATGCAGTTCGGGATCACTTCGGTTTTAGATCTTCGGACATAAACTCGTCGATTTTGCCCAAAAACCTCAAACTTTGACTCGTCACTCCAAAGCACGTGTTTCCAATCATCTAACGACCAATCTAGATGAGAACGGGCCCACGGTAGCCGTTTTGCTCTGTTGCCCCGACGTAATAAGGGTTTTCGAATGGCAATGTGTCCATGAAGGTCCGTTTGTTGAAGTCGACGTTTTACCGTACTCGCCGAAACTTGTTCTTCACGGCCGCGATTGACTTCGGCTGCTATTTGTGGCGTTGTTAATTTTCTATTGCGATTGCTTAATAATACAATTCTCAAATTTTCAGCGTTTGATGTTTTCCTAGATGCTCCAGGACGAACACGATTTTCTCTAGTTCCAATTGTCCGATATCGCTTTATGATGTGATTTACTGTTGAACTTCTCATATTTATTTCTTCAGCAAATGGTCGCCCCGAATATCCTTCTTCAAACAGCCTAATAATGCGTGAACGTTTTTCTACACTGGTACGCTTGCCACGTGCCATTTTGCAGTATATTTTCTTAAAACTTTCGCGCAAAAACGACACATGCACATCAACACACGTTTAACAGTAAAACGAAGCAAATTTATATCTTTACGCCTGTGATAAATAAACAAGAGTGATGCTGCGGTATATTTCCTAAATGTATTGTTCGTTAATAATCCCCAAACGACCCGTTTCAAAAGATCGGTACTTCCGAGAAATTCTTGGAATGATAATAAAAGGGACTTTATTGTGGTTGTCGCAATATTTCTACTTTACATAATAATTTCTGGCTTTAATCCCTTAGAAAAGAGTGTATGCTTAATATTTTTCTAATTTTATGTATTAATAATTGTATACAGTGTGATATAATAGATTTTTATTGTATGACCGAACTTCACTGAACGGCAGTGTACAGTTAATAAATACTCGCCTCGTGAGGTTTTTTCTTGGTTTTCGTCACCTGATGGGTTCACCAAAATTTAATCAACAAACAATTTTAACTTGCTCAATTAGTGAAAATAAACCAAAAGTAACAACAAAGACGGGAAACCAATATTATCAATCCTTCTGTTTTAAAATATAAGGTGTCATTGAAAAAGCTGCAATGCGTAGTTGAGGACAACAAAGAAAAACGATCGAAAATTTCGGGTATTTCGTTCTAAACAAGCTGTTCAAATTGACGGCCTTGTTCTTGGATGCACTTTCGCAATCTGCGTATTAATGGTTGACGATTTGATGTATGCCTGAATCTACAAGCACACTTCCTTTAATTGCACTTCATCGTTTAGTTCTGCGACATATACTTCGTTTTTCATAAACGCTCAAAGGAAAAATCGAGAGGATTAAGGCCGGGACTCCGAGTCGGCCCCCACGACCAACCCACCTATTTCCAAATCGTCTTTGCAAAAATTCCTTTGTTCTTCGAAAAAAGTGTTCAATGGGACACCTTGTAATGAACTGTTCAGCTTATTTTCGAAAATATTTCGAATCTGAATGGACTAATTAGGTAATTGTGGATTATACCTGTTCACACATTAATAGAAGACCCGTACTAGTGATTCCATATTACGTTGTGATAGGGGGTTTCCTCTCTCCAATAGTGCATGTTATTGAGCTTCATCGATGAACAAGTTTAATGACAAAAATGTTGCAATCACGCGCAATATTGTACAAGAGGTAAATAATCCTACCCTAGCAGGAATCGAAATTAAACGAGTAGAAGAAGCTGGTCTTGAGGACTTGTCTAACTAATTCACGCTTAATATTCCTTACAACTGAACTTATTTTTTTGGTGCTCTTCCTGGGATTATTTGCAAAACAGCTTCGTTTACAACACTACCACGAGTTCTGGTAAAACAACCATCTTGTAACATTAGGAACATGTCTTAATGAATATCTCTCTCGATAGATACGTCGAGCTTAGGAAGAATTTGATTGAGATATTGGCCATAACACATAATCATGTGCCATAATTTCATAACCATTCTGCATCTTGAAAGCAGAAGATTTACGGGTATTAGCGAATAAAACTCTTTTATTTGATGGTCCTTTGTTATTTTTCCATGTCATCCAGTTAAATTGTGGTACTAGATTCTCTGACAGAAACCAATAATAATCTCCTATGATATTAGGTATCTTCCTTGACACCTTTTTTCTATGCCTATTCGTCCCTCATATCTCCTAAATTCTCAGGAAAAAATTGAGGTATCATTGAAGAAAATGTATTCACAGAGACACCCTGTAGCCGCATTCTTCAAGACTTTCAACAATTTGTGTATAGTTCTTAGATTTAGTTATTATTGCTTAAAACGCACTAGACCATATTTTTAGATGAAGTTGTTTGGGGATGATTTTAATTTGTGGACCAACAAAAATAATTATTTTTTTTTCTGCTTAACGTCACTGTTTCAAATATGAAAATCTTTTTCCATTATAATGAATTAAATGTAAAATTCGGGCCAGGTTCTTGTGCTATTCTTCTAAGCCTACAGCATGAGCGACTGGAATAGAAGGCTTCTTCTGAGTTCCATTATCAAAGAAAACCGCCTTAAGATTTTTTTTAGATGAATCGATATTATTCAGTATAAATACAAATTACGGGTTAAATCGTCTAATTCAATCAGATGAGGAGGAATCTTCTGTTTTTTTCCGGTATGATCTTCTACGTAGGTAAACATCGGTATGTATTGTGTTATTTGCAGAGGATATTTTTGTAGGAAACCTCAGAATAGGTAAATATTGACCGTGTTGGATTGATTTGTTTACAAATTTAATCTCGAAATATTTACTTGCGTGTTTATTTTTTTTTTTTTATGTAAAACCTCTAATATTTGTTTGATAAATGTAGCAATCGTTGCGGTGATTTCAACTAGTAGATCATTTTACCAGCATATCTTATGCAAGAGATATGGGGCATCCATGATTGTCCTTGATTTCTTACTGGAAACCCAAATATAACTTGCAAGCTCTTTTCACCGGTTCTAGCAATGCCTTTCTTGAGCAGCAGTTGCAAATTTAACAAGGATTATCGCTGTCATTAACACAACCTTGCTTTTGCCTCTCGCTATCTTCCTATAAAAGAGTACAGACGGAACTGTTTTAACACTTAATGTTTATTTCAAATAATTGAATTGATTCGGCCAGAGTGCCTGCTGTAGACTTTGAATATTTATTTATTATTATCCATAAACAAATACACATTTTCTTCAATTACTTCTAGAAGTGTGGTTTGCGTCTTCAGGCCTAATTCTGTAAGACGTCTCCTAACTTTATGTGCAGGAACACTCCTGCAATACGTCGTGAGGTTCTTTTGCGATTATGTAAGCACGTTCTTTCTAAGGCGCGATCATCCTTCGTCGTAATTTTGCGTTTTCGACCGCTCTTAGGTCTACTCTCACCAGAGACCAGGTTTCCCCGTATCGTTCGACCGTGCATATGACAGCACACCTAGAACGGTTTTATCTGTTCGGCGATCGCGCCAGGGTTATTTGATCGCGTTCGGCTTCTGTGAATTCGCCTCTTTTAGGCTTTTATTGGATATTTTATGATATCAGAATAATGTAAAAAAAAATCACACAAAATATCTTAGTTCTTTTACTTTCCCGCTGCACTCCGTTACAGACACCCGCACAATGGAAAAACATAAAAAATACCATTCTAATAATGACGTGACAATGTCTAATAATGAATCATCATTAGGGTCTTATCAACGTTTACTGCGTGCTCAATTTCTTGGAAATACAGCCGTTATAATATTCGTTTTTTCCAAGGATGTCTAACACATATGGCCACGGTAGTATTTTGAGTGCCATCAGCTGGGATAACTTTCTAAAGTTTCTTTTTTTTTATAAAAACTGTTGAAAAATAGAAAAATTAACGTTGTAAGTTGCTTATGTTTCAAACAAAACAGACCGTCTTCAAAATATTTGTTGTTAATCAAAAATTTGGTCCAAACTTTCCGGTTTGGTCCAAACTTTTGGATAGCTTTATTCCGTTAATTCTAAACCTAAATTTGCAATGTATTACCTAACTTGAGCTAATTATAAACCATCTAAAGAATTTTACTTGGTATAGGAGATATAATCTCCCCTATAAATAGGCTGAAAATAAGAAATAATTTCGTAGGTTCAAGTAATACACTGCATCGTTGTTAAAAAGTGAATATTATCATCTGGTGGCCACCTACAAACGGCTAAATCTTGTTTTATTGTCGGGATAAAGTTACCCACAAAGGACCAAAGATACTGCAGTCGATAAGACGCATTTTGTAAGTAACTCTTTTACCGCCTTAGAAAATTGATTTTTGGCTAGCTTTCTCGATAAAATAGCCCATATATTAATTATCATCGATTTAATTTGACGATTTTTTACAAACACACTTGAATAACAACTATCACTTTAATTTTATCCAATTTATCAATCTTGAACGAAAAAAATTATTTTACAAAGTAATGCACACCACTTGTGATTCACCGAGGATGATGAGATTTAAACTCGAGAGCGTTGCTTAATTTAGAACTCAAAGAGAATCTTCTAGTGGCATATTTGAGAAGGTGCAGCATTTATCAGCAAACTCTACCAATAGGAGGGGCTTTTTCGTGAAAATGGTTAGAATAGCATGTCAATTCCGATTTGAATCTTTTTCGGAGTACCGATGCTATCGCACTATCAGTATCGTATTGCATGCCACCGTAGTACGTACAAGTCACTTTGACATTAATCGATTTATTAGACGTTTGCTTTTCTACCGCGCCATTATTTCTAAAACGCCTTTATATCTTCCATTTCAGAAATGGGGAAAATTAAACATTTCAAGGAGAAGTCCTCGACAGCCACCCACATCGCCAATGACGAAACGATGGTCGTTAGAACGATATTTAGCGATACAATGGGGGTTCCCAACTATTACCCGGCCGGAAATACGAGCGATGCAAAGCAGCAAACCTGGGAGAGTAAAAAGAATTCCGAAGATGATATCTTTCTCCGGAAGAAAAAGCGAATTTATCAACGCTCGGCGGCCCTGCAGAAGCGCTACATCCAACAGGAGATCGAGAAATGCCTCAAGGCCAAGATGAAGAAGACGCGCAAGAAGAAACTGAAGGTCGCTCAGTGCCAAACTGAGATCAAGTATCACGACACGTGGACGCAGACCATCGAGCTCCATACGCAACTGCAAGCGGAAGACATTTCAACAATCGCCGCGTTCAATTCGAGCGATCACCACGGTTACTTCAACGATGTCCTTCTAACGGATGTGAATCTAGGTAGCGGACCAAAATTAGAACCGTATCGTAACGTGGGGGAAACAGTGACGGGGAATAACCTGGAAAACTTGGTCGGCAATTGTAACGTTCCACCGAGTCGTTTAGTTAACGTTAGCACCATGGGATATCTGGACGTGGATGTGCACGGTGATATGTCGGGGTTGAGGATCAAGGATAATAAGCAGGCTTTCCAGGAATACCTTAGGAATTGTATAGTTGCGGATTCGGCTGGGAACTTGTAAGTACATTTAAAATTTATTATTTTTTTAAATTGTCCCTATATTTAAGAGTAACATATTTAATCTTTTCTCATCTTCCATAATAACAGAATTTTCTTTCCCGTTAAATACCAATAGTTAAAACAAAAGCGAAGCAACACGCGTCGTGCTGCAGGGTTTCCCCTTATTTCATTTATAGAACTGATTTGGAAAAATCAATATGTAGGTTACGTAGAATGCGTTGTAGATTGAAGCAGTTGTTTCATCGATTTCTTCTTTTGTTTCCTGCGAATTATTATTTTGTTTTAAATTGTATTTACATGATTTTTTATTTCAATGTTTACATTTTTCTTAGTTCCAAGTTTTTGCATTAAATTACCTTTTTTTTTAATTAATATTTTACAACAGTGGTTCCCAAACTTATTTTGTCCACGAACTACTTCACCTAACCATAAATCCGCAATACAAAAGCATTTATTATTATTATTTATGTTCGATTCTATTTTCCACGAGCTCTAATCTCCGGTTAATCTTGAATAAATCGTTAGTTTTTAACTTCTCAACGCTATCTTTGAATTTTCGATCTTCTAAAAACAATATTTTAGACAAGTTCAAGTTTAAACCTGCATAAATAGGACATGAAAATCGCTAATTTTAACTTTCATAATAATGAAAATGCGTCACTTTATATTAAACATTTTGTGGAGCCCCCAACGTTGTCTGCGCACCCCCAAATTGATTTTGTCACAGACTTTCTCAACAGTCATAAAAAACCCCCAGGAGTCCATAAGGACCACTTTGGGAGCCACTAGTTTACAAAGCCGAGACGAAATCCCCCACGATTATTTAGTGATTGAAGATTAATAACAAAATATTAATAAATACGATGTTATTTAAAAAAATCCTATATTATGCTGAGTGATACAGCGTGTTTTTCCCTTTGTAAAACGAAACGGGACAAATTGTCTATGAAATGCTATAAATAGAACTCTTTTGAATGACTTCCAAATTAGTTTTTTTTTCGTAGATAAGTGTAGTTTTATTTGCTGAAAAAACACCAAATTTATGGGTTAAAATCATTTTTTAAGCAAAAATAAATTATAAAACAAAAATTAATAATGAATACATTATTATTTTTGCCATTTTTTTGCTTTCTGCTTTCAATACTACGTGTACGTTTATCTAAAGAAAGCTAGCAAAAGTTATATTACCTTACATTCAAACATCTTTAAATTATTATATTTTAAATTTCGATTGTTTCGGTATAAAATAGAAGCTCTTCGTACTCCGTAGTCCGGTTTTTCACCCAAGTATAAATTTCAGATTCTTCTTGTGAAATTATTCAGATGTGAAGAGACAACAATTATGGGAAAACCACGGTATTACCATTAATTAATTTTAAACAATTCAAACCATTGCATACATTGCAGGGAAACACCTCCCACATGTTTCGGATCCAACTTCTTTTTAAATTAATTCCACTAATTAAATATTGACAAATGTAAGATAATAATCTTTATAAATCAGGAATTTCGTGAAAACGTCGGTTGTCACTGTCAAAACGTTCCGATTTAAGTCGATGCAGGCAGCTCGAAATGCCATTGTAAATCCTTTTTTCGCCATAATTCAATAATCATTTGTTAATTATCTTTTCTCCTACTTCTAACTGTAAATCGAGGGGAAGAACTTGCATTACGGCGATGCAGTATTGCTTAAGTAATTTTCTGTATGTCCAAGAGTGATTTACTTGGAAATTATTTCTTTAATTGATAGGAAAATGAGTTATACTTGTCGGAATAATCCAATTTAAAAGTAAACTAAAAATTCCCCCGATGTTGCGTAATTAACGCGTTATGCACATAAATATCTGTTAATTTACAGTACACTAAACCCCCTAAGAATTTTAATTTATTTTTGTTTTTTAAAGTAAATACCCTAACTTAAAACTGATAAAATTCTTTGAAATAGAAAAAAATTATAAATCGTTTAGGGATTACTTGATATCATTTCATCGAAGCATATACAATATTTGTATTATTGATATCGTCTCCTTTATCGCCCAATTTTTGTGAATTTTCTCAAAATTTCGATTCCAACGATCGACGATGAGTCGTATTTAATTTGCAAAATTTTAAGTCGCTATTCTAAGGAATTATAAGTTACGTAGCACTTGATTCCCAAAATTCGTTTTAGAAGGGGTTCCGATCAATAGTGTCGCAATGATTCCGAAAATCTGATCACCGGGTTTGTTTAATATTTATTTATGGTACTGAAAATAAAAAAAAAATATCAATAGAAACGCAAATAGGATTTCGTGAGAATTACGATCTTTCTGATAATTAAATATCTGTCCTACTTCTTATGTTTTTCACGTTTTAGATATTTTTTAGGTTTTAATAATTGTGTAATTTTGCCCCCCTCCCCTCCGCTTCTTCGAAAAAAATCCAAAAACAAGTAACTTATTTTTTTTTGTATGTTTTAAAGATATGACAAACAAACATAATACAATTTCTGTGGACGGTCTCTTTTTATTCCCCTAACAACCCTATGGGTGCGCCACTGATTTCTTCTCACTTAAAATGTAGTGCTAGTAGCAGAGAAGAATTCCTTTTTTTTAATAAATTTGATATTTCTTTAGGGGTAACTTTGAGCGTCAGTTACACGCTCTTAAATCGAAAAAAATGCAGCTAAAAGAAAATATGCCCACAAGAGGAATGATAAGAAGGTGCATAAGGCTTGAATATTTTAGACTCTCTCTTTTCCAAACTAATTGAGTGAATCTGGTATGATCACATTACACATTTTTTTTTTATAATTGCGTATATAATAGTCTCAATATGAGCCGACAGCTTTACAAGGCAGAAGTTCACAGAAGCCGCTTTATTTGATTGTACGGAGCGCATTTTTAGTGAATGGATGCCAATAATGTTGTTGTTGCCGGTATATTTTTTGATGTATAATGTATCTTTCGTTGTATCGATATTGATTTATTAGCTAATAAATTGTGCGCAATCGGTTTCCGCGGCATCTCATTGTATCTTCTCCTATCTGACGGTCGTAGGCGGACCAAAATTTAATGCATATGTATCCCTCGGTATCGCGTGTGTTTTTGCATATATATGTACACTATGAAACTCGTCTACAAAATGATATTGTAAGTAATCCAAAGAAGTTTTGGACATTCATCTCTAGCAAAAGATTTACGTCTAGGATTCCTGGGGTGATGATCTATGAAAATGAAGAACTTAATCAGCCGTTAGACATCGTGTACAAATTTGCTGAACATTTTTCCAAACCATTTTGTGCAAGTGCCAGTGTAGTAACAGTTCCTTTTAGTTATTATCCCACTTTCAATGTTGGAACCATTTATGAAAATTATGTTAGAGTGAGTGCGCAGCGTCTTAAACCTGATATGACTGCTGGTAATGATTCCATACCAAGTTTCCTAGTGCGTGACTGTGCTTCTGTATTCGCCTCTCCACTAGCTATACTGTTTAATCTAATTCTGTCAACATCTCAATTCCCTGATGTGCGGAAAATAAGCAAAATTATACCTGTATTTAAAAAAGGTAACCACTCTGACATATCTAACTATAGACCCGTAAACATCTTAACAAACTTTGCTAAGGTTCTTGAACATATACTGTTTACTGAAATCTACATTAATGTTCAATCATACATATCTGAACAGCAACACGGATTCATAGCTGCAAGATCAACCGTCTCAAACTTAACAAATATCACTCAATTCATTTCATCTGCAATTGACCATCGCAAGCAAGTTGATGTTATTTATACAGATTTTTCAAGAGCATTTGACTCTATCGACCACAATTTACTTCTTGCGAAACTGGACTATATTGGTTTCTGCCCTTCACTTCTAAGGTTAATGTCTTCTTACCTCAACAACAGATCTGGTTATGTATTTTATAATGGGTTTTCATCTGAGCACTTTCTTATACCCTCTGGGGTACCGCAGGGATCAAACCTTGGTCCCTTATTTAACATTTTTTTGAATGATCTGCTTTTGAAATTAAACTGTGAGTTACTGGCATATGCAGATGATATAAAAATATATAGCGTAATTAATAAAGAAATGGATTGCGTAAAACTGCAGGCCAATCTTTCCCTTATTGATGAATGGTGTAAACAGAACAGAATCTCCCTGAATACTGCTAAGTGTTCACTTGTATCTTATACTAGATGTATTTCTCCAGTATTCTTTAACTATTCTCTAAGCACAGAATCTATTATCAGAAAATTTGAAGTTTCGGACTTGGGTGTATTATTTGATTCGCAGCTTACTTTCTCTCAACATGTAACAACGCTTTGCTTGTCAGCGTCCAGATCTTTAGGTTTTCTTATACGATCATGTAAGTCTTTCCATAATATATCTGCAATTAAAACTGTTTATTATGCTACTGTACGTAGTAAACTGGAATATGCATCCCTGATATGGTTTCCCTACTACATTAATCAACAACTTTCTGTTGAAAGAATACAGAGAAAATTTCTCAAATATTTGTCTTTTAAGATCACCGGTGTGTACCCTGAAAAAAATGTAGATTACATTAGTTTGTTAAATCATCATAATGTTGAAAGTTTATCTCACCGCCGTGAGCGATGTAGTGCCTCATTCATGCTTAAATTGCTACAAAACAAAATTGATTCTCCATCCTTGCTTGCTGCGGTTAATTTTAATGTCCCACCGCATAGTACTAGATATGGTGCTATAATTAATACACCAAGGGCTAGGTCGAACATTATGATGAAGTCTCCTGTTTACGTTATGTCAAAGAACTTTAATGTCTTCTATTCCAATTACTTGGAACTGTAAGTTATTTATGTTTGTTAGTATTCTTGTATTGCTATTTTGCTCGTTTGTTTATTCTTTGTAGCAATTAGGATACTGCACATGTTTGTGTTTGTTCTTTTGTATTAAGTTGTCCTGTAATTGGCTTTCGCTGTTGGACGAATAAACTTATTATTATCATTACTAATATCATTTTTGATGACGGGTACCTTTTATGCACCTTCTACATTGGCTCTTATAATGTTGCGCAATCCCAATGATCGATAGTAGATGGTTTTTAAAAGAAAGTAGTCTTATTTTGACGCAACCAAACGTCTTGTCTGAGAAATCTCTCTTCGAGTCTGAAAAGCATGGGAATCCATCTCCCAGAAAATTTCTTCGATCCTAAAATTGTCAAAACTGTTGTCTCTGATATCTAATATGCGAGCATACCAGATTTTGGACCATCTTCAATGGATTCTACATCAACACGGAGCATTCTGGTGGTGTACAAGAACAATTACTCAATGGATAATTTATTAATTATTTCCGTTTTTTATTTAACATTTTATAACGTTGTGTTCGAGTTTTAAATCGGCAATATTGACGAGAATTCAATTTTCGCTTTGATAGAGCGAATATACCTTCGAAATATTGGAATTTGGAATCTACCGAATCAACGATTAAATTCCTTACGTAATGCAGTTCTTACATCGTATATTTAATCTACCGATAAAAAAATCTAAGTAATTTACAAATTCTATAACATTTGAAATTTCCAATAATCTTCCTTGTATATTTTATCGCTTTTTAAGCACATAAGTTGATACTTCCCCGCCTTGAACATTATCTTACGTCGATCTGTAGAGAAGTTGAAGTATTTGAACTGGCGAAAGATATCTCCAAATTTAAATATCGCTATCCTTTTAAACAACTAGCAAATATTGAATGTTAAAAGGACTTACGTAACAGTCTACGATAACATCTATCGACGTTAAAGTGATATCTTTCAAGGCTTATTTGCCAGTGTGTTTTACGCATTGCAAACAATAAAATTCAAGATTAATAATAGCGAATTTCATTCGTAAATCACATGTTTAATATGTAAATATTATAACAAAGGAAGTGTTTGTTTATGACCAACAGAGGTAGCTTGAAATTTGATTTATGTTTACGTTCGCAAACATTGTAATTTGTTTTCAAGCCGTTGCAATTGAAATACTTCTAAATATGTTTGCATTCGACGTTTTTGAATTCAACGAGGGGGCTTTCGAAACGGTTATTTGCTTATGCATTTATTTGCGTTGTTTACATTAATGATTTGACAACTTTTGGAATGGAAAACATTCCATAAAAATTGTGAAAATTTCCCGACACGGTGGCGAGTGTATGCATTCGTTTAAACGTTATGTTTTCAGCAATATTCTTATTAATATAATCTGGTTTTCATCGGTGCTCGACTTACGTTTTATAATATATTAATTTCATTTAATGTTTTCAATACAGTATCTTTTAAATTCATCGGATGGAGTACCCTGAAACTTTAAATAAATATTTTTTATTGAAATCTCAGGATCTAATTTATTTCTAATTTTGTTATGTATGTATGACCTGTTACTGAACAACATCTCAAACTGTCTCACTTAATGCTCGTATCTGGAGAAGTTTCTTTTTTTATCATATTTTATCATACTCGTCAAGTCCCAATACACAGTAGGTTTCACTCCGCTTTTCTTAGTTAATTGTTCAAATACACCAACATTTGTTTTAAAATCGTGTAAACCACCACCAGCATCTAAATTCTCTATTAAAAATTGATCCGACTATTCCCAGCTGATGACCTTTTAAAATTTCGCCTCGATATGCCAAATGCGAGTTAACATTTTTATCTGCTAAGGCATAATTTCGTCCCATTTCCAATTTTTTCGTGTAGGTCTACCTCGACTGGTAATTGCAGATGTGGATGCATCGCTGGCAGCATCCGGAACATTACTACCAGGATCTTGGCAAACATATAAGTTTGCAGATAGGGTCAAGCAGCTTTACATCCTTTTCAACATCCTGCAAAAGATTTTTATCAAAGAAGAGAGCTGTAATTTTAGGGGGATAATTTTTCCCCCAATATGCCCCAAATTCTTTAAATAGCATTTTATACTATCTCTATTACTACACCATCGTGTTGTTGAAGGCAGCTGTATTTTTGAAGCACCATAGTTTTAAATTTTTCGTTCAATTCGAGACTACCAAAATAGTTCGGTAGTTACCTGTAGTTGGCGAAATATCTTTAGCTAGCAGCTGCTACGTGTGGGAATTGCATGTTAACTGCCAAAATGATATCAGTCCCCCCATTTTCTTCAAGTTCGTTGCATTATCTCTGACATAACAGGTGTTTGTGAAAATTGCGCTTTTCCAAATAATTCGAAAAATCCGTTTCTTCTGCATCCCTCAATTTTTAATTCAATTAATTTAATTTTAATATAATATATAATAATTCATAATTTAATAAAATTTAATATTTTTATCGCATTTAGCATCTTCTTCGTGTCCCACTTCATGGATTTCTTCAATTCTTCTTTCTTGATTGTCGATCTGCTTTGAATATTCCAATTTTTCATTATATGCCATGCACCTACACTTCTGGGTTTCTTCTCCATTGCCTTAATCCATGCATTATAATACTTTACTTGACCAACTGTCGCCTTTGGGGCACCTAAAATAACTTCTTGCTCTATAAAATTTTCCATGATGTAGTAATTACCAATCATTTACAAAAATCACAAGTATGCAAGAATGTAATGTTAATTCCCTGCCTTGCTTTTTAAAAAGAAACGTGCAGTTCCTTCCGTTTGAATTCCATTTTTTCAACTTTCAGTACAACCGCAATTATATCATTCTCACATCGGAAACCCGTCTCTCGTTGCGATAAACGCGAAAAATGCCGTTTTTTTCTCGCGTATTTTGACAGGTCAACCTGACGCGACTACCATTCATCGCGTTGCTTTTTTCCGCAAATATTTCTTCTGGTGAACATATTTAATCTGTAACTTTGTCTATCACTTTCATGTTTGTTTGGTAGTTTCTATCTTAAATTATTGTCTTCATTTTGTCTAATTTAAAATGTACTCCTATTTGTTCGCCACGGCTTGGTGTTGTTGTATCTATTTCATCTGCTGTCTCTTTCGGATTTGACGTAATTTCTCAGATTTGTTTTTGTATCTTTTTTATTTTATATTGTTTTCTTCCTATTGTGTTCGTTTCTGCTTTTACCAATTCCGCACCTTTGTCTGCTAGATTCTTTTCGTGCTTTTGAAATTGGTTTTGTAGTTACTCTTTTTTGCCATTTGTTATTAGACACGTATGGTGCTTTCGTGGGTGGTATCTTTGAGAGATCATATTGTTATTGGTGCATTTTATATTTGTTTGTTTTTTAGAAGAATCTTGGGAGGCTTAAATACGTCTTTAATTATAAACAAATTGCTTCCAATAATCATTTTCCCACAAATATTTTTGCTTGCCGAACTGTAGAGTCGCTGGTCATTAGACTTTACTCAAAAGCTTGGGTTGAAACAGGATGCCATCGCTCTGCAATAAAGTGTCGTCTACTCAGCATCTACAAACGATGGTTCGTGTATTTTGGGAGTTATTTTTAATTGTTTAATCTTGTTCTATCTTGGAACCATACCTTAACTCTCTTAGAAACACCTCAACAAAATTAAGCAAACTTGAACCCCAAAGTGAGGGATTAAATTACTTTCTGCCCATTGCATTTTTTACACTAATTTTTTTTAAGATGCTGATGTTACTAGTTAAACTCGATAATCTCGAAATCGCTAATTTGAAGTGGAGCTTCCTGCGAAGTAATCCTTACTGACAACAGCTTATTTGGTTTAAATTTAGAAAATTATCGATTGTATCGTTTTATTTACTTCAGAGATAACCAAAAGTTGATTCTTCCTCTCTGACCGGTGGTTCCCCAGCGATTAAGGTAATCTCTAGCAATCCTTAATACTTATGCATTTATTTACATTTTTAATTGGTAATCTGTTAATATTTACTTGTCGTTTATCTTCTATTTTATTTTGTATGCTGAATACATGACATCTTGTTTATTGACCTAAAACTGAGGTCATGTTGATCAGATTGCCTTAATATCACGTCAAATATGTCTTGGTCCCCATTACATAATAACTGCTCTTAACAGGATCTTTTTTAAAGTTGTCGGACCCCGAAAAAGGCGATAGTTTCATCGAAACGTGGATTGTACAAGTAAGGGTAGTATTAAACAACTATTACTCGAGAATTTTGCAATTTTTTTATTTTATCTATTATCTATTATTAATTTCACTAGGATAGTCTAAAAAGCATCCAAGTCTCACTATGACGACGTTGAAAAATACTTTTAATCATTTACGGTCATGAACGTCTAGTTCAGTTGTTATTTGTATCGAAGGATGTGTTTTTGTAAAAATGGAAAAAATCAAATATCGAGCCATTATTAAATTCTTGCCGGGGACCCCCTCTGGTGCTAGGCGACCAGAGCAACGAAAAGAGCGATAGGCCCCAGATTCAAGGAACATATCAGCGCTTATAGGTTTGGTAGAAGAAATGTAGTACAATACTTAAACGAAACCCGCGCATAATACGAAATTAGAAACCTTGAAATTGATTAAGAACGTAACTTCACCGCGGGAATTATACGCTTACGTCTACTACGTACTAAGCGACACAAATTTGATGATTAGAAAGAACGGACCGTTGTCATGCTCAAGTTTTGTTTGATTTATTAGGATAAAGCGTATGTTCCGCGCTGCACTAGCTAGAGACCCTTTCGTTTATTTTTCCGTACTTTTCGCGGGGTGTCTAGGCGACAAAAGAAGGTACTTTTAAATAATATTTTTGCTCGAGAGTATAGGGATAGAACAGGCATGTTGGAATTAGAGCTTTTTTCTCGCATCATTCGGTCTTCGGTTGATGTATCCTCGAGACAGGTGTTTTGTATTGTTTGCTTTTATTACAATCACAATCTAAGCGTACTTCATGGCTGCGGATCCCGCTGCCTGTTTGTGCATCTTTTTGTATAAATAAAGCGGTAAAATAAAAATAATATTTGAAAATTAACATTTAAAAAAATCTTCTAATGTGAAGGCTTAATTGATTCTTACGATATGAATCAATTTGTTCTAATGTGTAGACCTTACTATACGTGAGTTAACGGACGGAATTTAATCGTCCGTTAAAAAATTTATGTTAGGTTCGAACAGACAGAGAATTCTTAAAAAATATACTGAGTAAAACTAACAAAGTTTACGTTGAACTGAACGCTAACAATGTTAAGTTAATAGTATTTCCAACATTATTTCTATTCCCTTTTATAGGTGTAAAGAATGCTTACTTTAGATACTATTATCTTTTGCAAGGCGCTTCTATTGTTTGCAGAAATAATGCAAGACGTATATCATTAATGCAAAATATATGCAATCGTTAGCAGTTATTACTTATCAGCGGATATGACTCGTGTATCTTTTTTTTTATAGAACTAGAAGATAGAAGACATTTATAGCGGCCTCTCCTAAAGTACGAATCGTAACGCTCATCGTAACCCAACGAATAAATACCAAATACTACTCCAAATATCTATTATTAGTAATTGGTCCTTGACACAAATATTTACGTAAACGCGCACTAATTCATCGACGTTACATTGTTTAAAATGGAGCATGAAAAAATTATTTATTTAAAATGTACATCTCATAGATAACCTTGCCTTCATACGGTGTACTACGTATAAAAGCCTGCAGAATTTAATGTTGCGCAACGTAAACAACGGATAGGATTCCCCGTGGTACTCCACGCGAACAATTACGTACTTCA
Organism: Marronus borbonicus; assembly: GCA_902655005.2. Taxonomy (NCBI): domain Eukaryota; kingdom Metazoa; phylum Arthropoda; class Insecta; order Coleoptera; family Scarabaeidae; genus Marronus; species Marronus borbonicus. Next base: position 1,706,634 of record LR737389.1, on the reverse strand, counting down.
ATGTCAGACGACCTCCGGTCAATGTTCTGAAAATATGCATAATCTCTGGTTGTAGTTTGTTATTGCGATAAATAATGCTTATTCGTTCCTCTGTGCTTTCTTGTTTTATCTTGTATTTTAATGGAATCCTTTTATCAAAATAAAAATGATAAAATACCTACGAGAAACAAAACAATCAAGATTAAAAGGACAAAGGGAATAATGAATTTCGATTGTACTTTCGATACAAATTATGTAAAACTAAAAACAATGGATAATGGTCGTAATATAGATTCTGTATAGAAGCATTTGCGATGGGATTTTCTAAATTTTACGGTAAAGTATGACGGTTTGGACGGCAAAGGATTCCACAATCTGTGGTGATCGGTGGTGGATCAAAAAATCAGATAACTTGGAACACCTCAGCTATGTTCCCAGAGTAGATCTCCAAACTATTCAAACCGATCAGAGCCAATCAAATGGCGCTGTATTAATTGGATTTCGCTTGCGGATTTCTTTCCGCCAATCAAATCACATATGGCTAGTTCGTGATTGCTTTGCAAAGAAGCCTACTAAGGAATTAATAAATCTCAGTTACCTGAGAAGAAGACTATTCGAAAACTTTTGTATACGTAGATGATGCTAATTAATTGAGGAATCATCCCAAAATTTTCAAATTTTCTTTATCATTCATTTTACGAGGATAGTCTGAAAAGTTTCTAACGTAGCGCAATAGCACGATAATAACAAATAATAACAAATTCAGTTTTATTTCTCAACATGGTCTCCTTGTAAATCCATAACTTTTCCCAAGGATGCTCCCATCTCTTTAATCCGTGCAAAGAGGGCTTAGCATCCTGTTTTTGCAAAATGGGCGTTTACGAATGTGATGGCGTTCTTATTCGATGAAAATATGTCCTTCGAGCAAAACTTTGGCCTAGTCACTGGCGAACGCTAATTCGTGAATTTTTGCTTGTTTACCGTTATTGCTAGCGTTCTCTTTTAAGTAGCCGGTCATTGTTGAAATGGATCTTCAAGTAGTAGAAACCAAGAAAAGGAAGCTTTCACTTCTCGATCGCCGCAATAAAAAGAAAGACGTGTGCCAATGGAGCGCATCAAGAAACGGAAGCAAGGTACAGCTGCGTTCTAACCGCAGCCAAAGATTAAGTAGGCTTATGTTTTTACCGAACAAAGAAACGCTCTCGAAAGGAACTTACCTCGGTGCCGCAAATTTGGATCAGCGCAAGAGGTTTTACACGGAGAGACTCGGAGCTATAGGTGTAAATGTGCAGCCCAAGAAGAGAGAATTAGCAATTCTAGGCACGATATAGCAGTATATACTGATTGGCGATGGACATGATGAACCGATGCTAGTTTACGCAAGTACAAAAATCGAAAACGTTTATGGGCGGAACCTTTAAAAGTTGCTGTCCCTTTTTCGACCAGTTGTAGACTTATATTCATGTTAATTTGGGAAATGATGGATGTACCACGTGCATTGCTCATTTTGTACATTTTTGCCAACAAAAGTTCATATTGACTGCGAGTGAAGTGCCATAAAGCAGTTAATTGTATTTTCCGGAAATGTCGAAAAAAAAGCTGCAATCTCCATTTTAACCAAATACTTTGAAGGAAAATATAATAATTGGGATTTGTGACAACCTACAAGTAATAATAATTGTCCGTCACTCACTGAAAGGAATGCAGGTTGATCACTGGTGGAGTCGTCTTCCTCCATGATCCCCGCGTTAAAGAAACTCGCTTCTCAACCTTCGATGGATAACGGTCTGTACCGATCTCTCGGCACTTACCTCGCATTTTACTCTCTGCAATCTAACTATCGACCCGCCGGAGTTTAGGCCACCAAGTACTGGCAATTATCGGTTAGTGACGGAACCGGCCGTGAGGTACAATCGTCCCGTCCGTGATTTAAGCCTATACAAAGGGAATGGCCGGGCCAAGACTCTGTTCAAATCGTGCCATCGGGATGTTCGTTACCGAGAAAACCTGGGATTGAGTCAAACAACGCTAGCTCTAGAGTTTAAGATCCAGGTAAGGAGCTCCTGGCTTTAGGATGAATCCAGGAGATTCCCCAACCAGCTAGGATACGATCGGATTTGCCTCCTCTACTCTGTGACTCAAATCAGAGATTGAATAAGGAAGCTTTGGGGGGTTTATGAGTAAACGCCAAGACCTTTTACAAAGTAATGTAGATCTTGGATAAGCGCTAATGGGTCTAACAAATGCTATAAATTTAGACTAACTTTTTATTTTATTGGTTTTGTAAATATTTTTAGCAACACATTAAAAATATGTTTTTATGCAATATCGTCTATTTACTAAGTAGTGACTCAACTTATTGTAATGAACGTGTATGAAGTAAGAATATTTTCAGGTACCATGATCTTACCTGCTTGGAATGTGTCTCTTATACCATGAGAATTAAATATTCATCACTTTTGAATACAATATTAACATGTTTCTTTGGAATCCAACGTATATTAGATAAATAGCAATCTTCAATTTGCAACTTAATATTTTATCGAAATTATTTCGTTACTTTTCTCGACCAAATCGGAAAAACCATGAAGCATGTTCACCAACAAAAATAACTATACAAGCCTACGTTTCATTCTAAAAAGAACTATGACTCGTGATGTAATCTCTATTAATGCGAACCATTATTTTCTACAGCGCTTTACGTATATATGGTTAGCTCGGTGAGTTACAAAATCTATCTTTGTAACATTACAGCACAATGAAGTCAAATGTGGAGGATATGATATCATGAACACCTTACATCACCTGCTAATAGAAATATGCGAAAGTTCGTGGCCGTAAAACTGCGAGTATTTAGCATCGCGAGGTTATTGCCGCAAGGTCATTGTCAAATTTGAAAATGAAGCGCGATATCTATTTAAAACTGCAGAGTGGGATAGGAATGTTGTTAGCATGTTTACCGGTCTCTCTTCCATAATCATCTTATGATTGTATACTATAAAAAGCCATCGTACAGTGTTATTGAAAATTATTGGTTTGATTTCTTAATTTTTGAATGTTTAAATTGTTTTATTAGAAAATAGGAAATTGAGTTTGTGAGTTGGAATTGGTGATATCGAACTAAAAAGATGGCCTTCATTTCGTACAACGTTCTCGCATTCCTTACCAATATAATGAACAATACGCGCACAGCATTCTTGAGAAATATCTTACCAGGCGAGCTCCACTTCTTTAAGAGGATTATTACAATTGCTTGTTTATTTTTCTTTCAAAATCCGTTTTATATCATTCCACAAAATTTTAATAGGCTTGAAGGCTAGTCCAAAACCAATCGGGTTACCAGTAAGTCGATCTTATATTGTTCGAGCAGCGTGTTTTGAGTCGCTGTTGCATGGCACCAGCCCCTTCCCATTTTGTGCCGCAGAAAGAAAATCTTGTGTTTCGATATTAAACAAGCTATAACGCCTTGATCCAAACAGAGGGGTTTTCGTGATTAACCGCCGTCAAAGAAGGCCAAAGGCACTTTATCGGCCAACAAGATCACGGCCACAGTGTTTTGGGGTAATCCACGTTGATTACCTTGAAAAGGGCAAAACGATTAATGGCGAGGTTTATGCCAGCTTATTGCATCGTTTCGATAACGTTTTGTGGAATTGGCGAAGACAAGATCACTGTTTCGTCCAGATGATGCACGGGTGCACGCTTGTGTCGTCAACATGGCATGAATACGGATTGCTTTCTCATGCATCATATTTAGCCGGCAGCTATTGTTTCCTATTTTCCGATATGAAAAAAATGGATCGGCGGAGGAAGATTTGGCTCAAACTATGGTGTGATTGCAGATACAAACACCTATTATGCGGAGTTGGAGAAATCGTATTTTTCAGATGAGATAGAAAAGATAGAAAAACGTTGGACTAAGTGTATCGACCTCGAAGGAGACTACGTTGAAAAATAAAATGAATTGTAGGCCTAAAAATGTTTTTTTCTTGCCAAAGTCAGATATTTATCGAACTTTGCTACATACTAACGCTGAAAAATCATCTTTATTATCTCATAACTCGTTACGTATTTAAATTTAACAGCTTGAAACGGTCTAACGGCCAAGTCGCGCGTATGGTCTCTAAATAATCAGCTGATAAAGTAATCTACGATATGTAAACCATACTATTGCGTTCTTCGTCATATGATCCGCAGTCTCGCGCTACAAAGCTTCATTTTATTATATTATTACATAACATTCGTACTATAATAGATCGCGGCGATAAAAAACCGTCGTATTTCGGTTTATTTACAAATGTTTATTGTTTTATAATAGCGTAATCGCTACATAACACATTGTTGCGATGATATGTGATAAGAATCAGCTACGTTACTCTTTAATTTTATGTTCGTTTTCTTAAAAAACGACTTTTTCTAAATGCCTTCGTACGATGGCATTTCTAATTCTCAATTTCTCTAACCGAGCTCCTGTTTCTTTTTTTTTTTGTCAAAATAAGTCGCTTAAAAGCACGTTCGATTTGGATATAGAAAAGAAATGCGTTTGTGGTCTTTTTACCAATACTCTTCAGAACAGAAATATCACGGTTGCTCGTTACGGAGACCTTGCGAAGGTACAAGGTTCGCCGAATTCGATACTTTGAATAGGGAACTTATATTTCTAAAGGAATTAGACAAAAACTGACCTAAGCTTCTGGAGCTCGATTTTAAAGAGAAATCGATTGGTGAAATCCCTATTTTTATATCTTCCTTAATATAAGAGATACAGGGCGTTTTTTTTAAATGTGCAATTTTTAAAAACCCTTGTAACATTTTTATTTGTGAAAATGCTTGATTTATATAAGAACTATATTAGGGCGCTTTTTGACGCAGAATCCTTTGCTCTAATTTTTTCTTTTTTTAAACTCCTATTTTTTGTAGATATTATCAAGACTTTTTTTTATATGGAACACCCTATATATTTTTACACTATTGAAAAGCATATAAAATTATCTTTAGAATGATATAACACACTTGATATTTTATTTAAACAATTTTTAAATTATTTGTTTTTCTTCATTTCACACTATTTTAAGATGGCTATGGATATAATATTACTGGTGTTTTTATCATCTAAGAATTCGAAAATGTACGAAAACTATGAAAAATACGACATGTTAAAGTGTTTTATAGAAGCAGGTGAAAATGAGGAAGCCGCCTGTAACATTTACTATGAGCGATATCCTGACCTTTTCTCAAGGTTAAAGACAAATTTAATAAATTTTGGATCCTTCCAAAAGCCGAGACCTAAAAATTATGTGGCTTAAAATAAAGACAAAGAATTAGAGGAAATTGCGGTTTTAGGGCAAACTGTAAATAACCCGACACATTCCACTCGCCAGATGGCACAAACAACAGGTTTAGCAAGAACATCGGCAAGGCGCATTTTAAAAAAGTATAAAATGAAACCCTATCGGACAAGGAAAGTGCACTACGTTTTTGTCGCGGATTTGGAACGTCGTATGGTACAATGGCTTTTGGGAAAATGTGAAGAAAATCATAATTTTGCTCTATGCTGTGTATGGACGGATCAGCACGGTGAGGACGGTAAGCAGTGCGGGAATTTTTTACAGGTTTAATTCTTATACTTGGCCGCGTGAAAATCTCCATGTTACTGTTGAGAGGAGAAACCAAGGACGATACAGTTTCAATGTGCGGATAGGAATTTTCCGTGGCAGGATAATTGGGCCCTACATATATAACGGAATTCTGAAAGATACTTGCAAATTTTACAATTTATTCAACCTTTGGTAGACAAAATACCTTTAAATCGATTGGAATTCGTTTACTTCCAGCATGACGGGGCACCTCCTCACAATGCTGGATTAATGAGTTTCTAAACCAACAATTCGGTAACGATTGGATCGGGAATCAAGGACCGATACATTGGCCGGCAAGGTCGCCTGATCTAACCCCATTGGATCTTTTCCTTGGGGAAGAATTAAAAATCTTACGTTTAAGCATTCTCCCAATTCAAGACAGGAATTAGAAGCTGCAGTTTTGCAAGCGTTCGACTCTCTCTCCGCTCGAGTTGGTGAACTCAGCTCAGAGTGTAAGAAAACGGTGTCGAGTATGTTTACAACAGAACGGCGGACAATTCGAACACTCGCTATAATTTATCATGTTTACGCATTTTTTAGTAACAAAGGTATATTCTGTAAATATTTCGTTTAAATATGTCGGTAAGAATTTTAGAAACCGACTTATTTTAGTTCTAGTCATGATGACCCTCTTAATTCCTTATAGCTATAATATCAGCAATGCTATTAATGGTTTCCTTAATTTAGTTTGTTTGAATTGTTATTTGTAACATTTAATATTAAAACAATTTTTTTCTGCTTTGTTGAAATCTTTTATTTGCTTATTTACCACAATCCATAGCCATCTTAAAATAATGTGAAATGAAGAAAAACAAATAATTTAAAAATTGTTAAAATAAAATATCAAGCGTGTTATTATATCATTCTAAAGGTAATTTTATATGCTTTTCAATAGTGTAAAGATATATAGGGTGTTCCATATAAAAAAAACACAAGTCTTGATAATATCTACAAAAAATAGGAGTTTAAAAAAAGAAAAAATCAGAGCAAAGGATTCTGCGTCAAAAAGCGCCCTAATATAGTTTTTATATAAATTAAGCATTTTCACAAATAAAAAAGTTACAAGGGTTTTTAAAAATTGCACATTTTAAGAAAACACTCTGTATCTCTTATAATAATTAAGATATAAATAAAAGATATAAAAATAGGGATATCACCAATCGATTTGTCTTTGAAATCGAGTTCCAGAAGCTTAGATCAGTTTTTATTATAATTCCTTTAGAAATATAAGTTCCCTATTAAAAGTATCGAATTTGGCCCACCTTGTACACCATAAATAATATAAGCACTTGACAATTTAGCAAAAAACGGACGTAGAAACACAAATACAAATCGTGTTAACAGATATGCAGTTTTAAAAATAAACAAACGCCATCAGCATTGTTTATAAAACAATACCGAGATATTAAACAGATTCTAGATAACTAATTGCATGCTCATCCCAGTTCGTAATCTCTTGATACACATTAAAATTTAATTTCGCGCGATAAAGTAAAAATTGTCTGCGGTTGAGTTTCATGCGTGAACTCTGGTATATTGTATAAAGTTCATTAATTATCGCACTGGGAAAGTCTATTCTAAGTGAAGATTACTCAACAACGATTACTTAATTTGGTTTTTTTAACCGCTTTTTTTTTAACATAGTTAACACAGTTCGATAGTAACAATAGTGTTGCATAATTTAGTATTTGTTTAAAGAGAACCGACAGCCGCATGAGTAAATTTTATTAATATACTTGATAATGACTTACAAAAGATTACCAGAAGAGGTTGAAGGTTGTCGAACGGACATTATTTGGCCTACCACGAATCCGAACTGAATGGGGGAAAGGAAATATAGGGATCGGCACTTAAACTGCTTTTAATGAGTGTTTTAAGAGTACACAAGTTAGCTTATGGTCGATTTCAACCAAACACCAGCTTTGGTTTGATGTCGAGTAGATTCTTTTTATTCAGATTTTTGGTGATTTTGGATGTTTTACCAAGAGAAACACATCTTACTTTTACATAAAACTACATATAATGAATTCTTAGACCTAAGCCTTTTTACTTTCCTCTTTTCCTTGTTCTTTTCTTTCTTCTTGTTTTCCTTGACCTTTTCTTTCTTCGTAGGCAAATTTCTCCTCGAACTTCAGAAGAGTGTCGGTCCGTTCCTGTTACTAACTAATGCCGAAGCGCCAGGGTATGGACCTCTGCGGTCGTAAGAGACGAGTTTCCAATAAAATTTGATAATAGGATCTATTCCGTTTTTCCAAAATCTTCCAGTTTTGAAGGGCTTTGTTGTCTAATAATCATTGATATCGGGATCTCTTTGTTTTTCTGCATAATCCTGCTGCAGACTGCGCCACTTAGCTTAGGGTCAATTTTCACTTAAGGAAAATAAAACACCAGCTTTGGTTTGATGTTGAGTAGATTCTTTTTATTCAGATTTCTGGTGATTTTGGATGTTTTACCAAGAGGAACACATCTTACTTCTACATAAAACTACATCTAATGAATTCTTGAACCTAAGTCTCCTTCTTTCTTTCAGACGTCGCGCTTTTATAAGTTATTTCTACAATAAAAATAATAAACTTAGCATAGCGCTCGTCGGCTACATTGGTTATATCATAATACATATTGTTTCATAAACAAATAAATCACACTCGTCGACTATTTTCTTTATATCATTATTTGTATTGTTTAATAAACAAAATGTATGTAAAGCAGCAGCGGCCTTTTGTCCTTTGATGCGCTGTAGAAGCAACGGTGGATGATCTGGTATGTTAGTCTCCGACTTCCATTTGATGCACTGATGAAAATACTTCAGGGCTTCTTTATGCAGCACATGAAACCTTCTCTGCCATGTCTTCTTCCTTACAGCTTATTTTATCCATTATTAATGGTGAATTTATCTCTTCATCCGTAGCTGGAATCTCTTCCTCGCTTCTCATAAACCATTGTGCAAATTCATTGTTGATTGTATCAGCTTGAAAAATCAGGTTACAAATATGGGTAAAATCTCATATTTGCTCAACACCATTTACTCAGCATCGTTGACGGAATTTTCGTCCTTATTCGTTTTGAGCAATCCATTCACATTGGGCCTCAATGTTTCCATGATTACTGAATAAGTCGTGATGCTACAACATACCAAGCGTTTTTAAAAGATAATATCGGTGACAATAAATCGAGTATTTTTCAAAAGGAGACGGCGATATGATTTGCTTTTCTACTTGCTGCATTTTTTTTTCCTCGTGTTTACTCACGTTAGTGGTGTCTCGATAGTTATTACTTTTTAGGGGGCTTTTAACGTTTAACAAGAAAAGTTGTACAATAAAAATTGCTATTTACCATATACACAAACTTTTTTTTCTTTTTTTTAAGAAATAAATATGTTATATAAAATTTTAACAAAAATTACTGATATTGATTGTCGGTTATATTATTAACTATTATTAATTAACATGATTGCAAAAGCACCAACATGTTCTTGCTCCGTGGTATTTCTTAAAAATGTTTTTGCATTGTGATACAACGGTAGACACGAACATAAGAAACCACAAATCCATTGCAATCAATCTATCTATTATAGGAAATTTTCTTGGAAGAATATGATGTAAAAGTGCTGGTACCGCCTTCCAAGCTGTTTTATTTTTAATGTTTCTGACAATGTACATAGGTGGTTTAAAATCTATTTTGAGGATATTGTTTGCAGTAATTTTCTCTAGTGAATAACTAATTTAAAACAACGTTATAACCAAGAAATTAAAGAAGTCACGAACGGTATTATTGCGGTATACAAAAATGCAATGAGAAGTAATTTATTCTCCGTATCCCAGGAACTGCTCTTATAGATTAGGGGAAGCACTTGGTTTCTGGCACAGATTAGGGTTCTCTGTATGGCGACTTCAGGCGAGTTTTTAAATTACTTTCTAAGATCTGAAAATTAAGAATTCAAACATTATTTTTTCGAAGGTTGATTTTGAAAGTGTCTCAGAGTAGACCACGGAAGACGTCATTAATGCAAATATTCTTAAAGAAAAGAACCCGTCACTTGGCAAAGCAAACGGCAACGCATTTGGTTCCACTAATACAGAGCCTCCATCTGCCTGCCCACTCGCTGGAGGTTCGCGGCCATCATTGTCTCGTTCCAGCTACTATTTTTGTGTAAAACTCAATGATTTCTGCTCTAATTCATATACTTCCAACGGCCGAATTGGAGGCCGGCGATAAAGCATCCCCAGGAAAGCTTTTTCATCTGAAGTAACAATATCTTTGATTGAATCCAATGAATGAATTGAGGATTGAATCCAGAGAATGTTTTGTAAATTACATTTTAAGATCTGAAAATTAAGAATTCAAACATAATTTTTTCGAAGGTTGATTTTGAAAGTGTCTCAGAGTAGACCACGGAAGATGCCACCGATGTAAATATTCTCAAAAAAAAGAACCCGTCACTTGGTAAAGCGAACGGCAACGCATTTGGTTCCACTAATACAGAGCCTCCATCTGTCTGGCCACTCGCTGGAGGTTCGCCGCCATCATTGTCTCGTTCCAGCTACTATTTTTGTGTAAAACTCAATGATTTCTGCTCTAGTTCATATACTTCCAACGGCCGAATTGGAGGTTGGCGATAAAGCATCCCCAGGAAAGCTTATTTCATCTGAAGAAACAATATCTTCGAAAGTTGTAGGATTTAATCCAAAGAATGTTTTACAAATTATTTTTCAAGAACTGAAAATCAAGAATTCAAACATTGTTGTTTGACATTAACTTTGGGAAATAATGGAAGACTTTACGAACTGGTTAACAAAAACATTCTCATTTTTGCACGAAGTGCACGAAGCACCCGAGAAGTTGCGAAAAAACTTTCTTCTTGAGTGACATGTGAATTTTCACTGTTACTCATCCAACTCGAGATTTCGTTTTATTATTGATTCCGAGCAATACCTCAATTATCGCTTCACTACTCATGTTTAAATACCATCCGCAGTAAGTACAACAACAAAAGCGGTTTTCCCATTTATTCAACCGTTTTTATCGATTTCCTGGAATAACCATCACCTTACTATATTCGATAAGCATAAAGCAACGAATCCTGGCGCAAGCTTATTCAATTTGGTCACGACGCGATGTCTAACGACATTTAAATGCGTTCTGATAGACTGCTGGGCCAAGGGGATTTCCCTCGAAGTTGGAGGTAATCTTATCAAAGATTTTAGGCTAACCAGGTCGCTGCATTTTCCAAGAATTTGATTTAATTACGGCAATTTTCCTAGAACCCTTTATCATTTGTTTATGTGAGACTTGCTTGCTTATAGTGATTTATTTACAATGGCTAAATATCTTTGTCATCGTTGACCCAATTTTAATATATGTAGGTAGGTATGCGTATCATGTGTTCTATACGTTACGATTAAGGGAGATTACGCGTTTTATTGTTTTGTTATTGTTTTCGTTAAATTCAAAGAAATTTTTTTTTGTTTTGATAGATCATTTAATCGTTTAAATGGTACCATCAAAATTTTAATACCTCACATAATAAAATTTTCGAAAAGATCATTTAAAGAGTGGGAAATATAAATGTTATTAATTACAAAAAGCTGTTGTTCAAGAAATAAAATCAAATATTCGAACTATTATCCACTAACAGTTCAAGGGGGCTCAAAATCGAGGGTCTTGACATGCCTTCGCCTAGCGATGCATTTCCCAGGAAAGCACTTGTTTAAATGACGTGCTGAATGTGGAGGTGCACCATCTTGCTGAAACCAAATCTGGCTATTTGGTGAATCCTCGTTTGAAAAAATTCTTAAAAAAATCCAAATATAGCTGGCCCCATGGGAGTTCGTCAAAGAAAGGAGCAATGATTCTATTCTCAGTTTTGAATTTTTTCCATTATTTTTGATAGACGGTGGTAATTTCTTTAAATCGTTTGCATCGCATTTCTTATACAATGGAACCACTTTTGCAATCTTCAAATAATCGGGGAAAAAAAAACTATAAATAAGTGGTCTATTAATCAGTGTTGTAAGAGCTTCGATCAGGAATTGAACATTTTGTTTCAAGATGTTATTTGTGATTAAATCAATAACAGAAGAGAAATTGATAAAAAAAAAGAAATTATGGAAGACGTTTTTAAAGTTTAGGAAGTAAATTTACATTAAAGTTAATTTTTTCAAATATTTTCATTGAACAACGCATAACGGCAAAGCTTTATTAAATTACTAATATTGTCGATAGATGGTCTAATTTGTTGCAAAGTTGACATGTAAATTACATATACGATGGCTGAATTCCATTGTGATGCTCGTTTTTGTTATCAGTTCTTTGTTCCTGTTTCGTTAATTATTATTATTTTTGTAGAATTATTGGAATTATTTCATTGCGGTAAATTTGCCGATTTTTGGTAGACAATATGCTTATTTTTCAGAACTTTTTTATGGTCGGGGGGCACTTACACTAGGCTTTATACAATAACCGATTTAAAACATCCATAATTTAAAAAAGATGATTTTTACGTCGAATTTTTACAAAAAAATATATAAATAAAACAATTTTATAATACGCGCAGTGTTTCTAGAAAATAAAGAAGTACTTCAAGAATATACTTGGGTTGCGCAGAGATTAATATTTTCGGGGGAAGGGTACCTCGGATTGCATTTTTAATGATGCAGCAACTAAACTGAAATTTGTTAATGCTTTGAAATAAATAATTCCTTAGTTTTTTTACGTATTAATGGTTAAATCGTTTTCTGAGATTAACAATTTAAGAAAAAAAGCCGGTTTTTACAAACCGACAAGCTCTTTGCATTTTATGCACTCCTCTTCGTCCCAGTTTGTGTCGCCATCTTCATCATCTTCATTTTCATCAACTGCTGCAATCATTTTTGTATTGTGTACAGTATTCCGTAATGCAGAAATCCAGTACACTAACTACATCCTTCAAATTTATTTTGTGCACAACAATCAGTTTCAATAAGTTACAGACATATTCTAACAGTTGACGTCGGTAATTCTTCCTGATATTCTCCACCCTGGTCCATCGGTTGTAATATTGTTTGCAATATGCTTATGACGTTAGATGGAAGAAAGTTAATGGTAATGTTGTCTTTTGCAAGCTGTTCTTCGTTTGGATACGTAGGAGCATTGTCAAGTAACGGAACAGCTTGTTTTTCTTGAAATACTTCGTTACTCGCGGAACAAACTTATCGAAAAATTAATTCTTGAACAAAAATGCGTCCATCCAAGCGCTTTCGGTGCTATATCTTCTGGTGCTGCAGGTTCTAAATTCGATGTCAAAGTTTTCGAGGGCCGCACTTTGTAGTTAAGCCCGCTCTCATCGCAATTATAAGTCCGGTCATGAGTATAATTACCATTTTTAATAAACTCATTATAATCTATTTTAGAATTATCAACTGCATTCATGTCTGCGGATAACTTCTCACCGCAAATGCTCAACTGGCGGACCTCTCACTGTTCTTTCCGACCCTCCACTTGCCATAAATTCGTCCTTGTTCGGCAATTTTAACTCTTTAGCAAACTGCGGGGCTTTGGCTCGCAAAATTGGACCAGACAATGGGATGCCTTTATTTCTTTGTTGCGTAAACCATAAGAAAAGTGATTCGCCAATGTTCTCAAACTCACTTTTTTCCATTGTTCTTCTACCACTAGAAGAAGATGCTTGTTTCGTGCACCACCTATTGCGCTTCTAATCTCCTACAGTCACTTTTCCTACATTGTAGAGAGCGGCAACATTGTTTGTTTTTGTTTTTTAAGAGCTTCAAGTTTAATGTGCATATCTATAATCTTTTTTTCTTTTTGATGTTGCTAAGCCGGGCGACAAGAAAAATTACCCACGTATTTATTAAACGTGAATGCATTTGTTTGAACTGCTATAAGCTTGCAGAATTATAGAAATTAAAAAAAATCCTTCGATTTAGCGACTCAACTCGGATAAAGCGGACACTTTTTCGATAGCAACTCGGATGAAGCGGAGTGGCTTTTTAAAGGAGCCCGGACAATCGGATGACCGGAGTTTACTGCAATATGTTTTCAAAAATATTTTAAATCTTCGTACAATCGAATATCCACCTTAGTAAAATTTTGACTTTCTATTCCATTTACTTCTTCATATACGTTTGCCGTAAGCAAAGCGCTGTATCCTGTCTACAGTATTATCAATTTAGATATACACTGCCGTTCAGAGAAGTTCGGTCGGTTGGTGAAAAACATGAAAAGGTTACAGAAACAAACGAAACTAAAAACAAAATGCAATTTTATTGTATGTACAGGTAAAAAAGACAAAAACAAATAAATAAAAAGTTATTCTGGCCTAATATAACATACTGAACATTGTACTTTTTTTTCATCGAAAAAACCTCCTTTGCTGTTAATCAGCGCTCGAACTATTCTAGGCATTCTTTCGATAAGTTTTGTTAAAACGGATTGTGGAATATTAATCCATTCATGTTGCAGAATATTCCGTAAATGTTCTTGTGAAGTTGGGCATATTGGGCATATCCTGTCCAGTTCATCCCACAACAACTATAGGGTTCAAATCTGGGCTTTGCGGGGGCCATGTCATTACTTTCAGGGGGTGCTGTTCTTCTTGCTCCTTTCGATAGTTCTTACACACTAACGCAGTGTGTTTTGGGTCATTGTCATGCATGAATGTAAAGTTGCGGCCTATTATACGCAATCCTGATGGCACTGCATGATTCTGGAGTATTGCAAAATAATTTTCCTTCCTCATTACACCCTGCACTCTGCATAAATCTCCCGTCCCAGCAAAGGAGAAACATCCCCACACTAACACAGAACTACGCCCTTGCTTCACTGTAGGCACAATGCAGTTCGGGATCACTTTTCGGTTTTAGATCTTCGGATATAAACTCGTCGATTTTGCCCAAAAACCTCAAACTTTGACTCGTCAGTCCAAAGCACGTGTTTCCAACCATCTAACGACCAATCTAGATGAGAACGGGCCGGCCCACTGTAGCCGTTTTGCTCTGTTGCCCCGACGTAATAAGGGTTTTCGAATGGCAATGCGTCCTTGAAGGTCCGCTTGATGAAGTCGACGTTTTACCGTACTCGCCGAAACTTGTTCTTCACAGCCGCGATTGACTTCGGCTGCTATTTGTGGCGCTGTTAATTTTCTATTGCGTTTGCTTAATAATACAATTCTCAAATCTTCAGCTTTTGTTTTCCTAGATGCTCCAGGACGAACACGGTTTTCTATAGTTCCAGTTGTCCGATATCGCTTTATCATGTCATTTACTGTTGAACTTCTCATATTTATTTTTCCAGCAATTTGTCGCCCCGAATATCCTTCTTCAAACAGCCTAATAATGCGTGAACGTTTTTCTACACTGGTAGGCTTGCCACGTGCCATTTTGAAGTAAATTTTCTTAAAACTTTCGCGCAAAAACGACAGATGCCCACCAACACACGTTTAACAGTAAAACGAAGCAAATTTATATCTTTACGCCTGTGATAAATAAACAAGAGTGATACTGCGGTATATTTCCTAAATGTATTGTTCGTTGATAATCCCCAAACGACCCGTTTCAAAAGATCGGTACTTCCGAGAAATTCTTGGAATGATAATAAAAGGGACTTTATTGTGGTTGTCGCAATATTTCTACTTTACATAATAATTTATGGCTTTAATCCCTTAGAAAAGAGTGTATGCTTAATATTTTTCTAATTTTATGTATTAATAATTGTATACCGTGTGATATAATAGATTTTTATTGTATGACCGAACTTCACTGAATGGCATTGTACGTAGATGTCTATTACTAACAAATTGAAAAACAGATCTGAAAAAGGAAACAACTAATTTGCTTAGTAAACCCAATTCTATTGCCCACGTGCATTTATTGGCGTTCCCCTATAGCGCCAACTAGAAATCGAACAAAATCTAAAAGTGTTTCAAGGATAAGTCGCACTTGATTTTAAGCCATCCTCGCTGATAGAATCTCCACAATACTTATCGCTAATTGTTATTCCCCCAGAAAAAAATTTCCGTGGACTATTTTGCCTATCTATATACGCAAATTAACTATAATCCGTGTGCGACGTGATCTGCGCGTGCATCCTATAAGCTCTCAGGTATCAAAATTAGTCACCGATGCTTTGTTTCAGGCCTTTGCATATAGAAGTGATGAAGAACGAATTCAACGAAGTTAGAAAACAGCTGATCATGCTAAATGTCTGGAGGTTGTCTATAGATGCTACTAATGCCAATCACCTGGTGAGTATGATGAGTATGGCGCATAAATTGAGAGCATTTGCATGCGTTGTACTGAAATTCATTAGTATTAAATAGTATAGGTTATCTAGGGAACATCTGGCGCTTAGAGCTAGTTATGCAGGATGTTAATGTGAAACTTGGCTGTTTGGGCACGTTATACTTATGAGAATCAAAACATTCATACTAGATAAAGCTTTTAACCTGTAAAAATGTTTATAAGTGCACCGTATGTAACTATGCCCGCGTGGCAGCGTCTCAGTTACCTCGTTTGGTTAGTTGCCATTGTTTTCGAAATTTTTCGAAAGTTTTCGAATTAAAAATCATATAAATACTGTGATATGCTCCATGGCTAAGTTTTGCGCTCACAATCTGTATGCTCCCTCCACATAATGTTTGTTTAAAAATGATTAAGCAAACCTTCCGATGCGATCGAATGTTCAAGTAGATACACTAATGTTCATAAAAATGTCATCACATTAATTTCCTCGTGTTTACTATAACTTGGAGAGTACTTAAATCAATTAAGATGTTCCAGGAAATTTCTATTACAGCGCTGCAAGGCAGTATAAAGTATATAGAATAGTTTTTTTTTATAATAATACTGAGGGTTCCGCGTGTAACCGCAATAGACGAAGGAAATTTTAGAGAAGCGTGATTTTAATGCTTCGTGGTTTCTCCGTTTGCTTTATTAGAGGAGGCAAGAATTCGTCAAGCGTCGACGATGGGTAATACATTGACATTATTGGAGGAAAACTACTCTTACAAAACTTAATAATACATATGTTTTCTTTTTATGAACATTAGTGTTTTATCAATTTTAATATTAGATTAGTTGTAAACTCGTTTGAATACAAGACAAACGGTTAGAAATTTACGTTGAATCCTGATCTGTCCTCTGTTGCTGAAATCGCGACGAATGCCTTATTACACCACATTAAGGTTTCTGTTGATTTTGATTTTCCGTTTATTTTTCAATATATGGACGATCTTTGGTTGCTTTTCCCCCCATTACAGAATCCAAATAACGTTGGATGTATTTAACAACTTTTATAACAAGCTAAAATTTACCGTAGAAACAGAAATTGAACAGAAAGTGTTCCTTTGCTACGCTCTAAAATTATTAGAGATGTGAACAGTAGCATCTAACCAGGTTGGGTATTGCAAACCTCGATTTTAAATCTTGTCTTTCCGGCATTAAAACGCCGTATTTTAAAATTTTCACGCCCTAGTTTTCATGAAACTACCCCACGAAATTAAAAAAAAAACAATTATCCAACTCCACGTACTAGTAAAATCCTGGATTCCTCTCCGAGATCTCACAGTATTACCTTGGGTGATCCTGATTCTGAAACTACCCCACTGAATGTTTGTTTGGAAAATATCACAATATATCACAACTAGAATTTTGGAAACTTCAACATACGCCTAATCTTGTTCAAGGGATATAATAATTTTTTTTTTAGTCTGGTGACGGCCCAACGGGGTGTATAAGTTTTTTGAAGCTTGTCGTAACCTCGGGAGCCTTTTACTGTGTAAGTTGTGTGGCCTTGTTGCTGTCACCCCCTCGCCGTAGAGGGTGGAGCACAGTTAATTGCGACGTATTCTGTATGAATATTGAATGTATTTTATCCTAAACTTAAGGAGAGTCTAAATTATTTGGAGACATCTAATGTCATCTACTAAATTAACCGCAAGGATTATTCGGATTTTTTTGTTTGTAAGGCGCTCGGGATCGAAGCCCTTTTCGCCACGTTCCTTAAAAAATACCCAATCAAATAAAAAAAACTAGCTACCACACATTACAACCTTGAATATACATTTCTATAACACATAAAGATAGGAAGGGATAGGATCAAGACAACCTTCACATCCCGGGGTCTATCGGGATGACTTAGCAGAAATCGACTAACGGTAAAACGGGACAACCCACACGGGTAAACAAGGAAATTCAACACCTAACCTACCTAATCTATATTATCCGGGTTGCTACATCGGTCAAACTTCTCAAAAATTTAAAAAATCTCATTTCGGAACACGAAAACGATGCCCATAACAGCTGCTTTAAGCGCTCACTGCTTGCAATATGATCACCTTTTTGATTTTGACAAAGTTAAAATTCAATTCATCGTTGAACAAAACTATTAGTAGTAGTAGCAGATCTACTTCATTAACTTGAATCACGTATTGTGCCTTTCTTTTAGAAAACCCTGCATATCAGGCATGCCATTCTTTCAATAGTCTGGAGCCGTGTACATTTGTTTCTTTTTTTTACTTCATAATTTTTTCAAAGAGATGGCATATATTTACTTAATATTTCTAAATCTTAACATTGATCCTTCCAATATTTTCTATTGCTGCAGATATGCCTTGTTTTTGGCACAATTTTCCAATGCAAGAGGAACTTAAATATGATCATACGTCTAAGTTAATTCTTGTATTTTGATAACCATCCTAATGAACAGTGAAAAAGCACTCGAAAAACGTTGGGCGATACTTTTTAATGGTTACGTAGTACTCCGTTACTTCTGAAGAAAAAAAGTTAATTAACGTGTTCGTGATTTCAATAAATTTTTTAGTATCCAACAAAATGCATTTAATTTGGGGGTTTATGGTATGAACAAAAAAATAAATTATTAAAGAAATATTTGAAATTAAAAAATCCTTTTTGCTTTCCGTAACGAATGATACATGTAGCACATCGGTGGATCTCTACCGAACCAGATTCTTCATAGCTTTATGTTGTCATATTTGCTGGAAAGTTTAATTTTTTGATACAAAAAAAAAATTAGTGGATCCCTTGATTTTAAAAAAGCAGTCAAAGACGCGCTACAAATAATGTTTACGTAGTATTTTTAATAGTTGGGCGATACATATGTGAACCTCTCGAGAGATAAGCACAAATTTTAGACTTACATGACTAGACCACTCCTAATCTGAGATTGTTTAGAAGTCGTCGGGCGCCCTCACTGATTATCTTCCATGGGGATTTACTTTTGATCTATTTACACATTATCACATGCCTAGGCTTAGCCAGGTTGTTAAACGGGGATTGATCTATTAAAAAAGGCAAACTAAATACGAAAGAGTCGCAAAACGCC
Organism: Marronus borbonicus; assembly: GCA_902655005.2. Lineage (NCBI taxonomy): Eukaryota > Metazoa > Arthropoda > Insecta > Coleoptera > Scarabaeidae > Marronus > Marronus borbonicus. The sequence goes on along the minus strand of LR737389.1, from coordinate 1,687,681 downwards.
CTACATCACGAACATATTATTAAATAAATAATTAAAATCTGGAGAAGCTGTACACTTGAAAATATTTTATTTTGAATATTGACTTTGTTTCAAAATCGTCCTTCGTAAAGCCTTCATTATTGCCGATAGATACTCGTTATAAATAAAACTTAATAGGGCCAATAGTTTCATCTTTTTTACCTTCTGTAGATAAATACAGCTGATCTGCCATTTTAAATTGAGGCCCACCAGAATCTGTTTCATAAAATTTCGCTATTTCGTTAGATCAACTAATCTGCAGCCGCGAAATTATTCCGAATCTCCTTCGGCAAATGAGTAAACTTATTGTGATACCTTAGAATTAGAAAAAAAAGGGCATGCACTTAGGTTCTCTTGAGGTGTAATAAGCCTCAAAATATACGTATGCCCCGTTGGGCGGTCGCTGCATTAAAAACAAATTGCAAAAATGAAATATTGCTTCTAAAATGTTTATTTTTATATCTAGTTAATAAATTAAATGATGGTATTCGTACCATAGGACCATAAAATAATAAGGAAAGGTCTTCTGCACTAATGCTGTAAGCTCTCTCTTTTCAAGATGCAGGATCTTTCTCAGTTACCTAATTGGTCCGTTTCATTTGCCCAATCAGTTAACTGGCGAACTCTAATCGAAATTCTTTGGAAAATGAACTGAACACATTATTGGAAAATGCCTCTTTGAAAGTATCACATGCATAACGGCGGGCCAGTTCGCTTTTCTCGAAGAGCAAGGAAATTTCTGCAAGGACGATTTAGAAACCAACCTAATCTCCTCGATTTTTCATTTTGGGGGTTTATGAAAAATGAAGCGTACGCCCTAGAACAATGAAGAGCAATTATGGCACAAAATTATGGAGTCTGCTGATAGATTCCGTAATGATCCAGGCATACCAACAAAGATCAATTTCAACACTTTCTTTAGGGCGAAGTACTTTATTTATTTTTTTAATTTAATCTTTGGTTTCCTTTGTTATATTATGCTATTATTTTTAAAACTCGCGTCGACGAAGTAGCGATTTTTTTTTTATTATGAGATACCGAAGAAAAAAAAAGAAAACTCAATATCCTGTATCTGGTAAACAAAAAGCTTACGGACATTAGAGTATAAGAGCTTTTTTTAAATATCTTATCCTTTATCGCGTGATATCATGCGTTGTAGTCTTTTCCTTTTTTTAATGCCACCCTGTATGCATTGTTCATTTGTAAATGAATATTGCCTTTTTTTTCTCAAAAATTGCACAACTTTGATGTAATGAACTATAACTAAAATAAACTGCTACGTCATATTTATAAACTACTTAAACGGCTCGATGACCCAGTAGTTAGAGGGCTGCGCTTGACTGGGCAGAGTTAAGCGCTGTGTGTTCAAGTCCCGCTAGGATCAACAAATTTTCTTAATGGGTCCGGTACACTCCCGAATCACCATTTGCAGTTGGAGTACAATTAATTACGCTTCATCCTTTACGGCGAGCGTATGACAATAACAAGGCCATGGAACACATTCCACACACAACTTTCACACTAAAAGGCTCCCGAGGTTATGGCGAGCTTCAGGAAGCTTATATACCCCGTTGGGCCGTCACCACACTAAAAAAAAATAATTCAGTTGATTAGATTATGTTTTAGTTGTGTTCTCCAATGACCAATTTAAAATTCATCTGAATAAGGCGATTAAATTGTATATTTCATGGAAAAATCTAGATCATCTAGGTCTACTTTTACAATCTGCAATATCTAAAAAAATTGTTCGAAAATAATGAACAACTCCAGTTTTCATAATTCAAAAGTACTCCCTATAATAAAATATCCAGCGATGTTATAACAAAGCGAAAACATATGTATTATTAAGTTTTGTAAGAGTAACTTTCCTCCAATGATGTCAGTATATTACCTATTTTAACAGCTCCTCGCGCGGAGGGATTTTGTACATAAATTATCAACGTTTCCTGTTTATTTTACGCAGACACCACTACACCTGGCGGTAATTCACAATTGCGACGAGAATATCGTGAGCTTTCTACTGGATAAAGGCGCCGATATCGGATGTACCGATTCCGAAGGTAACAATTCCATGCACCTGGCGGTATTTCACAATTCGCAGACGCTACTACATCTGCTCCTGCAGAAAGCCATCGATACCAACTTCAACTTTAATAATACGTTTAATTACGAGGGATTCACGCCGCTACTCTTAGCCACCATCGAAGATAAGCTGGATATGGTAAAGACGTTCCTGGAATTCGGAGCGGATCCAAATATTAGGGATCAGAAATCTGGAAGGACGCCGCTGTTCCACGCAGTGGAAAATAATAATAGTAAGAACTTTGTTCAGTTATTTGTTTTATTGTATTTTATTAATAAACTTTGGAAATGTAAATTGCAAGGGCGAAACCTTCGGATGTGATCGCTTGATTTTTTTTTTGTACTTGGTAGAGGCTAGATTCCGAGCATGTTTAGTCCAAATTTTTCTTGATCTTGATTTCATTCAAACGATTTAATTTAGGAAATGGAAGGTAAAGTGAATTGCGGTCTTTTCCGCAATCATATCAAGTACTTGCATGAGCATTGTTGTGTAAGAAAGAAAGGCGCAACCTCGGAAACTTTTCGGCATTGCGTCTTAGTATCTTCTATTATTACTTGTTATACTCACTGGCCTTTACTGCAAATTTGAACAATGCAAAGTAACTGCAGAATGGCGTTGCGGGCGTTGTTCCCGCATATTTTAGAATTTAGGGCGCCTTTCGAAGGACAACTCTGTTATTCTAAGGTGGAGACATAGAATATCTCAATTTGAGGCCAACATTTAATCCTTACACAGGATACCAACCTCCTACCAACTCGTGACTGAAAGAGCTAATCAAATTATGTCTCTCAAAAATAAACACAGAAGTGGGTCTTCCTTTGGCTTTGAAGTAAACTTTAAAATGCTACGCCTAGTTAAATACTGAAATTTACCGGACTTGATGACCAGCACTAATATGACTACTTACTTTTGTAGTACTTGTTTATTTTCTTATTATTCTTCCATGAGACTCTTAGCAATTGCAAAGGTCGTGCGGTTCTTCGGCGGAAAATTATGGCCCTGGCTTGCGACTCCCAGGTGGTGGTGACCAGGCTGTGGTTAACGCCTTTGTTGTCGTGGGGCACCTAGCGACTCATACGCGTCGTACTATAATGCAATACCACGTAATTTTCTTCGTCACTTATTTTCGTGGCTTCTTTGGCCAGAAGATAATGACCCTTTACTTCTTTTTCTCGGTAATTGGGGTGTGTTACAGCCAATCGCCGTTTCTTGGGACGTCGGTCCAACGTCCGCTTACCTTAGCCAAAGGGAGATAATGCTGGGGATGATGTCATCGTCATTTCGCGCCATTTCTCTCATAACCTCGTCGCTCTCGTCATCTCGCACCAATCACGAGCTGCATAACAAGTCAGATGAGCGAAAAAATTAATACTTTAATCGAAATGAATATGGCGGGAAACTTTCTAGAAGGATATGCGCTATCTACATGGGCGTCCCGTTACCGCTTTATTATAGAATCTGTTAGAAAGGCCACATTTAAAATCGTCGTAATTAGCGCTACGACGACTGCCGTTCATCAGCGACCGCACTGGCAACATCTTTTAGAGCGATGCTTTTCTGGCGCTTTTCTCGATTCTGTAGCGACTTGTATAGTCAAGACCCTTGGAAATGTTCAAATATGGCTGATGTCTGTTCAGATTTGCAGTTTCTTCACCTTCATCATTTAATCACTGTTGATTCATCAGCTGAATTAGGATGATACAATTTATTGGTGAAAACGTTGCTTGAATGCTTTTGTCTTAAAGACATTGTTGTATCCAAAATAAGCAATGCTTTCGAAGGTAAATTCAAATTTCTCATTTTCCTTCGTTCAACACGAGAATATTTGAGAACTCCTCTTAAATGCCCTTTCCAATAACAATTTTGGCACCAAAGGCAATTTTTCGCAAACAATTAACTCTTACGTTTTTTGAACTTGGCCAGCCATCTGGAACTTGCTTCAATGAAATCGCAGCTTTTTCGCTTATAATATAATATAAGCGAATAAGCTTATATCTCCTCATAATAATATCTCCTCAGATACTCAAATGTGCTGCACTTTTTGTTAAAACTGTATAAAATGTGCGATTTCGCTGTCTGGAATTTGAGACAACTTGGGAGACTTTCTTTGCGTGGGACGGCTCAATCTCTCTAAAACAAGATGCATACTCGTTACCACAATAGCCACTTCCACTTTTGTTTGCGAAAAGAAAAATTATAGCGATGATTTTTGCCAAAACGTCTAAAATTCATACTCATTTTGTTTGCAGTGATCATGGTACAACTACTACTGCACCATAGGGCCGATAAGAAGATCAAGAACTTCTCTGGTACAAGCACTCACGATGCCGTCTTTGAATTGGAAGGTATCAGCGCGGATATCAAGAATATGATTATTGGTAAGGAGATTTTCACCGTGAACAGTACGCGAACGGACAAAAGAAAGAAGCCCACGGTGGATAAGACGAAGGAAGTGTGCACTAAGAAACTAAGGACGGTTAAAACGTATCGAAAAATTAACATGTAATAACATTAGCTAATGGAATAAAAAATAACAACAATAGTAATACCGAAAAAAGTATTAACAGCTAATGGCTTAAGAAAAAAGAACCGGAAGATGGAGACCTAAACATGAAGGAGGATCTTGAAGAAGATCGTGGGCGGATCCGAAGAAAAATGGAGATGAGAAAGTATTTGAGATGCATTGAAAATGCTTCAAAGAACGACTTGCTGATGAATAATTATACAGTGATGTGCATGGTAAATGTGAGAATAAGAAAGACAGAATGTCCATTTTTCTTCACTTTTTCAAGATCCAAAATGGAAATTCTAAACAAAGTTAGTCAATTACTATTGTTTGTTTTCTAAATTACTTTAATTGCTGATTAATAATTATACAGGATGAACCTAAAAACCCTTCCCAACATTTTAGAAAAGACAGTTATAAAATAAAAAGGTTTTCCATGGTGTAATTTTTGCTAAAAATGATTTCCTTCAAAATTAAATGACGTCGAAGCCTTTCATTTAAACCCCGCAAATTAAGCTATTGCATAACTACATTATTCTTATCGTATCATTTTTAAAACAGCATGTTAAAATACTGTAATAATAAGCCTCTCGTTACGTATCTAATCCCACGTCAATCATGATCTTAAATGGAGGCCCCCTTTTAAGCAAATCCTGAACATGCAAATAACTTAATCCAAAAACTAATAAACCTCAATTTTACCCAAAAATAGTTTTTTTTTTTGATAACCGTAGGAAGCCACTTAGAGTAACGTAATTCGCATCTTTTGTTTCATTTTACTCGTATTTCGCAGTGAAGTATTTTTTCTAATGGTTTAATAACCTTGATATTTTGCAAAATTTTCACGCCATATTTAAAATAATTGATTTTAATAAATCTGGTCTCATATACAGGATATTCTACATTAAAGGTCCATTATTGGTCTTGTGGAGTTAAATTTGCAAATCAATAATATCTTTTCCGGGTTTTATGAAATATCAACTTTTTTTATAACTTTGAAACGAAATTCTGATAAATGGGCAAATCGATCAGTACCTCCCTGTGCGAAATTTAGTTATTATTATTTTTTTCAATGTTAGGGTCCTTTTATTAACTTTATTTTTAGTTCGTAAATATGAGTTTTTGCTTGAAATATTTATTTTCCATTAAATAATAAACATTGCAAAACGACACATATCTGGATATGAGTATAATAAAAAAAAATATCCGATATTTAATATAATATTTATGTAAACATCGTGATACTTTCGATATTCTATGTGAAACAAAGTAGCTTGTGTCTAAATGTCAAAAAGAGACATCTACAGTCAAATGAAAAAAAAAATAATTATACTGCGCCACCTTAAAATTCCGTGGCATCAAAATGAATTTTGAATGGTTTGAAATGTAGGATTGAAACTTATAGGGATTACAGTCTATTCATTATCATAAAAACACCCACCTCTACGCCCCCGGAGGGCTGGAGGAAACGGGAAATTTTAGGTTGAATGTGAGTTTCACTAAAAAAATGTTTCGAAGTGAAGACGACATGGAATAGTCGAGATGCTTACAGAGTTACGATATAGCAAAGACAGATAAGGCCAGAAGAAGGATAAGGCTTCGCGCGGCCATCATCAATACTAAATGTATTTTTAGAAATGTACTAAAATAAAAAATACTTCAGCAAAATAGTTATTTTTAAGTAGAATCGATGTAACCAAGGTAAATAACCAGTAAATTGCACTTGCTTCCAATCAAGGCAGTAATTAAAGGGAAATGTACAAATGATCTCTTAATTCAAAAAAATTGAAAGAAAAAAAAATGGACACGAGGCGACCCCATGTCTTGTTTTCGCCTTGAACAATTCTTCTGAACTCGACCTATTTAAATTTCTTTTTAGCTCCTAACCCCCCCGTCCTCCAGGCAGTCTTGGATAACTTGGCGTAGGGACAACTCAACGCAAAGAACTGCAAAATGCGTAGACGATTTAATTCAGACAACTTTAAGCACATAAGTAATTACTTTAGGCAGTTTGAGAAAAATCCAGGCTAATCGCAACCTATTGTGGACAACTGGTTGCGGAGCATTGTCCTCCACTAAAATTGAAGAAACGTAGATACCGACGAACGTATTTTAAGAAAAGGCGAGAGACCAAAAAAAAAATTGAGATTTAATAGAATGTTTACGAGGTATCGTTCACAATAGTCAAATTTCTGTTAAAAGCTGTATGCTTTAAATCCTCTACGCCTTCTTGCGCTAAGTTGTCTCGCGCCCAGTTGGCTTCGCCCACTGTGTCTTCCAGGTGTGTGGAGGTGGGTGTTTTTATATTTCAAACCAATTAAATGGTGGTCCGGAACTTTATGTAGGCAGGGTATAAATATGATGTAGTTTCTCACAAAGTTACAACGGCCTACTATAAATACTATACTATAATAATGTGGTCTATACAGCTTTTATATCAAATATTGAAGTATCTTTCAAAATATTGACAAACAGGTGTTAAAAAAATATGTATTATTCAACTGTTCTTCTATTATCCTCATGTTAATCGGCAGCAGCAAAAATACCGCTACCTTTATCGTAATACCAACAATAATGAAGACAACAATAGCGAAGCGTTAATTTAAATCGTCCTGTATACTACATAAATATCAAACGAAATAAAGTGTATTATTGAAGATAATATAATCTAAAACCGGTAAAATTCAGTGTAAATATTTTTATTTTCATCAATATGTAAATTCTAGACAGACAAGTTGACCCCCTCGTCAAACACGGGTGTTTTTAAGAGAAAAATTAGAAATTTGTTTAATAATTAAAATTATTGAAAAGTAGTACGCCACTGGAGAATTTTCTGTTTCCATTAAATTTACCGCCGTTTTACAGTCGACGTAAGATCATTCTCATATCTTGGTAATATCGCTAAAATGTTCCTGATTTTTCGATAGACCCTGTATATAAAAGGGATGTTTTCTAATTATTTTTTCGTTAAAAATAACTTATTTTGCACCTTTTTTTTTGTATTTATTGCATGCGTTGTATTTGCATAATGATTGTATTGAGTTTTTTTTTATTATTTTCAATTTATTTAACGCTTAAATGCATTCTATCCACGGAGAAAGGTGTCAATAGGTATGATGGACAAATGGAATTTAATGTTTAGCAAACAACTTCTGTTTGGTTTGGAAGGTGCTTTCGATTTTTTTTTAATCGAGTAGGCGTTTTACAGTTGGGTGCCATATTGTGAACGGAAAAGGAACATTACTGTAAACGAAAATAGATTTTGCCCAATTGTCGAGGTCCACTTGATCTTAAAAAATCGAAAGCCAACTAAAAATAAGCTTCAGATCAAGCAGCACTTGTTTCTTAAGTAATAAATTCCAACTAAAAATGTTTTTATTCATTTTACTTATTGTCAACATCCGGGGATACACCCTGTATATTTTGAAATCTAGCATTGGGCATTATGTTAAATTTCTCAAATTTTGACAATTCATTGGTACAAAATGGTTTTGAGTTATTACCATTCATATTATTTCCTTTTATACACAAAACTTGAATTATTCCCATTATAGTTTATTATTTCGTAACTAGATTCTTCAACGTTATTCCAATATCCCATGATTACCGGGATATTGTAACGGTTTCAAGTAACATTTGGACGTGTGTTACATTCCCATGCACAGCACTGTATATACGATAACACCCTGTGAGGATTAAATAATAACAAGGCTTAGTACAGTACGCTATCAATAAGTTTGATTTGTTAAGAAACGTCTTGTGATTGTTTCTAATTTACTGTATTTGAGAAAGACAAAAATGTACCCGGTAGTTGACTGAAACATTTTCCGACCGATTTCGTCTTTTTCAATAATGATTTGTTTGTTGTGTGTTTAATGCACGTTGCAACATTAGACCTTATTTCTGCACAAAATAAACATGGTACTTTTATGAAAGGAAAATGTTAAATTAAATGACAAAAACAAAACAACCTTTATCCATGTATATAACTACTGCATCTATTTAATATTGAACGGGTTTCTTATAATTAAATTATGTATATTTTTTTCATGATTATTTATTTAATTGTTACACATACACATAAAGTATGTTCATAGAATATGGGAATTGCAACTTAAGCGTTATTAGTGATTAAATTTTTTGGTATTTTTTTCAGTTGATAGTGTTTCAAATTTAAGCTATTGTTGTAGCTTCTAATTGTATATATAGCTAAGTTTAATAGTAATTGTGTATTTTTATTTGTAACTTTTTTTTCTTTAGATACATACATATTAATGTGTTACTGTTAAAGCTGGATATTTAATAACTTTTTTTTCCTTGATGATTTTGTAATTTATTTATTAAACGTGTAAATAGAACATATTTTTAATAACAATCTCTTAATTGTCTTTCTTCCTTGTCCTAAAACGTACCTTTACTTTATTTCAATATTTATTTATTTTAATACCTCCTACCACCGTCGACTTTGTGACGTATTTGCCGCAAATGTAGGTCTTGGACAACGCGCATGAACGATTTTAGGATCGGCCAGTCCATCGATCTCTCAAATGCATTCTCATTGGTTCTCGGTTCTTTCAGAAACTCCCCTCTTCGGAAAACGTTGCGTATGCTTCCTCCACGCCGAAGGTACATTTCTAACATGTCCACTGGATTAATGCTGTTTCAATGTAGAAACGATATTTGATACGTTGGACTCGGTTCACACTCGCAGTTATGACACGTTTGAACAAAAACATTGCTGTCACGATCAGCTAAACTGAAACTTTCAACTGGCTCTTCTACGGAGGGCAAGTATTTATTTTCTAGAATGATGCGTTCAGATGCAGAATGATTCGTAAATTCCAAAAATATTATCAAAATAATGAAACAAGCACAGAAATAAAATAAAAAGTTACACACGTTCAATACTAAAAAAAAATAATAATTTCGTGATTATGTTTTATGTATTTAAGCAAACATAATTAACCAAAAAATGCGAAAGATACTTCTTTTACACGAGGATTAATATATTGGACAAATAAGAGTTGATACGTCGAAGAACATCTGTCGTAGATTTAACTAACAATAATGGTTTGAAAGGATTAATTTAAGTTGCACGCAAACACTTCGTTTCTTTAAACGTACATAACACGGAGCTTGTGTAGAAGGAAACTGTATCGAGATCATCCTAAGCCATCATTTATTTACGTAGGGCGTTACTACTACGTTACGCTTAAATAGCAGGTGTTCTATTTCATTAACTCCGATGAAAGCGTTTCCACAAGAACGAATACCTGTCGAAGAAATATAAGAATTATTTAATTGTTGATCTATGGGGCTTCTTCAGGAGAGGGAAAGGTGGTAGGCAACAGTAAGCAGTTGATTTTCGCCTCTGGCATGGTTCACATGCTCAGTTACCGTGATCAACGGCCTCCGGCTCAGTTAGCTTCGCCTGTGGCGTGGTTTACACGTTGAGTTGTGCTAACTGTTGCCTACCACCTTTCCCTCTGCGGAAGAAGCCCCATATGGTTGTGGGCGAAACGTTGAGTTTTCATTTAACCATGTTCCATCGTTCCGAATCCGGAACACATTTAGTTTTAACTGACTCTGGCCGTCGAAGCCTACATTATTATTTCAATATCGATATAATTGATGATAACACAAGAAAACATGGTCCTCTCGACGTTTCTTTGTGAACATATTTTTCGCCTGTGTGCTAGATGGACACGCTGTTTTATTGTATTTAAATGAACACACTTACCCACTAAAGTCGAAGAGCTTTTAATCAGCGGATCTCCAAAGAAATTATCGCAATCCGTCCGATTACTATAAGCAAGCGTTCTACAATTTTTGCAATCATTTCCCCATCTAACCACCGTATATTTGGAAAATCTGCTTCTATCATTCTTAAGCCAGCCAGCGCTACTTATAGTGTCCATTGAAGATACGACCTTATCTATCTTTAAATGTTCAAGGCCGCTATCGTCCGACCTGAAAGCGGGATGGACCTCGAGCAAAGCCAAGGAAGCTTCGGTGGATATGTGCAGGACGTCGTGAACGTTACCTTGCTTCGACCAGAACACGCTACCAGATCTAATTTTTAAGAATTTACCATTGAGGTTATCCAATAAACAGGTTTTGCCTGAAAATTATTGAAAACAATGGAAACAAAGAAGTTTGCAAAAGTAGCTTTGCCTGGATGCAATGGAATTTTTATCCGCAAGCAAGGCTTAATCGGTTGATTGCCATCGAGCATATTGGCGTGAAATAGCAAAATGGTAACATGCCTAACGCGCTTACGCAGACGTTCGAATTCCATTGAAAACAGCTTGCCCGCAGAAGACTAATTCCTTTGTTAAAGCTTAAAACAAAGATGCTCCTGATTTTTTAAATAATCAGATAAAGATCATATGTAACGTTGGCAAAGCGATATGGGTATCTAATTTTCGGTATATTGTCGTTCTTAACATGTTAGTAAGTCCAAGTTGGTGATTCATGCAAAAATAAAGGACTAGTACTATACCTCACCTCAATTTGTTTTACTGATGGGTAAAACACGCATTTTAAATTAAATTAAATTTTTATTTTTTTAATTTTTATATTTTGTAATTTATTTATTTAATTTTTATTTTTATTTAAATTATTTATTTAAAATTTAATTTCTTATTTAATTATTTTAATTGAATTTATTTTTGTTATTTTATTTAAATTATTTATTTATTTTATTTTTTTTATTTTATTTTTATTTATTTAATTTAAATTATAGAAAGACATACATTATAATTTACAAGTATTTCAAAAGATTTTAAACAAATTAATATGTACCAAAGAGTGTATATTTTCACGGCCGGTGTCATCAGACACAAGGATTCTTCCGGGCTATTCAGCCAGTGGAATCCTCGCTACAAATTAATATTTACTTATTACATTACCAGAAGTGTAAAATCAAATTTCATTTGTAGCTTCGATAGAGCAAGATGATGAGGACGAGCTAATTGAGCTCTACATGTTGTTATTACTAGTGATAAGTTACTTAATCTAGCAGCGGAGATCTGGGCCTACTGTCCCTTTTTTACCAGTGATTAAAATACAATTTTTATTTTTACTAGAGTCCTTTTAAATTTAGACCAAAACAGGCTCCTTGAAATTTTTTCATATGAAGGACTTAGTTGATGTCACATTTCTACTTTGTCAGAATTAATAATTTCTTAAAGACAACTAAACGTTGCTTCACAATCATTTAGGACGAATTCTAGTAATAAGACGTTCCCGGCCAACATGCTTCCACACTGCAGAAGTGTCTAACTTTATGTTTTTTCTTTGTACATTAGCTAAACAATCAATAGGCTCTAAAGATTTTTCCTTTTATTAAACTACGAAGTCTTCTAAATTCGGTTTTGTTCTGTATGATTCTCAGAAGCCAATTGGGAAGTAAATTTCTAAGAAGATATAAATGAAGACGTTCAGCAGCTTCTTAGATCGGAATAAATTCTTGATTTTTGATAGTCCCACAGGAAATAACTAAATGGATTAAGATCTGGAGATCTGGCAGGCACGCCTTTGACCAATCCGTTTTTGAGGGAATCTAAAGTTTAATAGTTATCATTCTTCTAATCTACTAAATCTAATGGGGTGAGACTCCATTTTGCGACTTGGAGATAAAAAAATACCCTCGAAACCACGCTGATGACGCCGGGTAACATGTCCGTGAGTTAGTGTACTTTTTTCTCTCCTTGTGTTGCGTTTACCGTGAATTATACCATCAATACCATGAAGAAGACGTTATTTTTTTGGTTAAAAATTTCTTAGTGTTCTTATGTAACTATGCGCGGTAAAGCTTCTTATATATGTATATCAACTTACATAAATAAATAAAAACGTTATAGATTTTTGAGACGGCTGCCTCGATCGGCCCCATAGTGCGCCGTGTGTTTTTTTTATCCTTTTTCCTGTTTCACCAGAGACCCGTTTAAAGATACGTCCGCGATACCGCCAAATTCCTGCCTTCTAACGTGTAATTTATGATTTCACGCCCAAATAGAACTTATTATTCCAATAAGTTCTATTTCTGTTTTATTTTAAGAATTTTTTTCCGTTTGTTTATGTTAGTAAAATTGTTTATTTTCATCCGCTCCCTGGATAACTGGGCTACTTTCGGTAGAGATTGATGAACGCAGCGCTCGACGCCGTTCATAAGTTAATAGCATCGTAATTTATTCAATTGCACCTGTTGATCAATTATTTATTTTACCACATTAGATATTTTGATAGCGCCAAATTAGTAGTACCGCACATTGCCAAGTCGGTAATGCAAACTTTCCCATTAACTTTTGCCAATAAAAGGTTTTAAGAATAAAATAAATATACCCTTAATGTAGTTTATTTTCATACAAGCACACAGTAAATAATAATAGCAAGAACTGTGGGGTAATATGGCGAACAACACAAAAGTATCGGCACATCGCCGATCCTCATTTCCAACCGAAGGTCGAACCGGTCTTCGGTTGAAGATGAGAATCGACTCATCCTCGAAACAACTGTCCCGGATGAATTAATTAAATTCGTGCGATACTTCGAAGGGAAATAAGTAAAGTCAATTCTCTGTATTCTGTTGATTAGTGAAATACAAAAAAAAAATCTAAAAAGAGCGCGGGTCGCAACATGTAAAGCAACTCAAAGTCGTTTGCTTTTTCCTTGACGAACGAAACTAAAAGCATCCAACAATCGGGTATCAGTTTCCGTAACAGAAAATAATAAATTTACCAAAATGTATCAAATAAAAGAAGGACGACTATAATCCATAAGAAGAAAGTAGAATTGACTATAGTACTGTAAATAGCTATTTTCAAATGAATAATTTAAGGTGAACTTATGCAATAAAATCCATGTACAGGGTGCGCCAGAAACACCTGACGGTTTTTCACATAGAAGAATACCCCAAGTTAAAGTGTAAAGATTTGATTATTCGCAAAGATACATTGTAATTGTTAGGGAGAATTAATGTGTATCACTATTTCTTGAAAATAACATTTGGTAAGTGTCCGCCATGCCGAATAACACACTCCCGTAGTCTGTCCGGAAAAGATAACATAACTCTATGCAACATGTCTTGTGGAATCTCCTGAATGCACTCACGAATGCGATCTTTTAACTCGGTGATAGTGGCTGGGCGTTGCTAATAAACCTTCTGTTTCAAATAACCCCACAAAAAATAATCTGGTGCTGTCAGATCGGGCGACCGAGCAGGCCAATTGACGTCCCCAACCCGAGAAATGACTCTGCTCGGAAGCATTTCTCTTACCACTCCCATGGAAACACGTGCAGTGTGAGCCGTTGCTCCATCTTGTTGGAACCATATGTCACGACGACCATTCACTTCATGATACAGGAATGTTTGCAACATGGCTGTGTAGTGCTCAGAATTTACTGTTACAGTACGGCCTTCATGTTCAAAAAAATACGGACCGATAATGCGCTCAGAAAAAACAGCGCACCATACTGTCACTTTTTCGCTATGCATAGGACGCTCCATCAATTCACACGGGTTGTCTGGACCCCAGAAACAACAGTTCTGTCTGTTTACATACCCGGACAAGTGAAAATGGACCTCATCTGACATCAGTAACCTGTTCACGATGTCCTCGTCACCTTGCAGAAGTTCCAGGAACTCGTTGCAAAATCGAAGACGCGTCATCGTGACCCCATCAGTTAGCTGATGGACAACTTATCTTATACGCATGGTAGTGAAGATCTTTGTGAAGGATTCGGCGAACACTGGTATCCGCCAACCCAAGTGCAATAGCGTGCCGCCGAGCTGACCGTTGAGGACTATGCAAAATGGCGTCCCGTACGCGATTCACATTTTCCGGCGTACGTATCGAACGAGGACGTCCTGTAGATTTGCTGTCCTTTATAGTTCCCTCTTGACGCCATTTCGATACCCATCTTCTACCGCCACAATGCGGTGTTGCACGGACCAGCGCTCCATCTCAACTAAACTGCACAGAACAGAGACCGTAACAACGTACAGTATTGTACTGGCACGTGATGACCGTTCGGAGAATAACCATTGAAAAACCGTCAGGTGTTTCTGGCGCACCCTGTATTTGCATCACAAGTAAACCACGCGTACGACCCGTGCTGACTTTTTTTCATCCTGTTTTGAAGCCGAATATATTTTTTTTCCATATTCGATCTACTTTATCTGAAATGACTCGATATAAAGGCGATTGTTTTGGAACTTGTATACATGTGCTAAAAGAGTGCAAAAATTACTGCTTAATCAAATCGATGCTGCTTAAAATATTTACCAGTAACTGCATATTGTTTATCGACGATAACACCAGAGCATAAATAGCGTAAATCGTCCAAATCGTCCAGATATCTCTGCCGGGATATTGAAATCAGGAACGGATGGTATTTCCATTTCTTGTGCGGTTTGTTGTCCGACGAATTTTCAATTTTTACGACCGGTAGGAAACAATGTGGCGCTACGAGCAGATAATAAAGTTTTAATTAATATATTGATTTTTTTTAACGTTAGGACTTTAACTAATGGCTTCTTAGACAATTTTCAGACAGTCACTGAAGTTGTAGCTTTCGTCTAATTCCTTTGTAGGGTTGTTCGGTAGCATCTTGACTACTGATTACCAACAATAAAAAAGGAATTCCTAGATATACAGTGTGACCTGTTTGAAATGGAAGTACCCTTGTAGAACCCATGTTTTACGCTAAGATTAAACCAATTTTTTTTAATACATAGAGTGGATCAAAAAGTCTAGCTCCACACAAAATTTCAAAGGTTCAGCTAAATTTTTAAAGCGCACTATGACTATTATTCGTGTGAGAAAATAGTAAAGCTTTATTAGGATTTTTATTAAAAATCTGACAACACCACTGGATTTAGCTGGTGCTAGAATGGTGTTCATCAAAATTTCATTCAAATATACTTATTAATAGAGAAGTTATGAGTAGAGATGGTGATTTTTATCGGCACGCAGCGGCGCAGATCGTACAAGGTCGCCCGATCAGAGAAGTTCAGAGAAGTTCCGCCCTGCTTTCGCTACTCCTTCGTATTTAAAACACGCAACCTTACCTTCTTTAGGGATGCTCCTCTTGATGATCTTCCCTTCGGATTCGAACGTAATATTCAGCTTCTTGTTTTTGATCGCGTTCCAGACCGCCTGGATAATTTGATCGTTGATCGTGAAACCCGAGTGTCCGGCGACCACCCCCGGTGTGGTTGTCATAGTGATAGACGAGGGAACGTTAGCCCTATTCGCCAAACTTTCCAAAGTCCGCGCGAAAATCTCCTGATCGGTAAGGCCGAGACTTTTCATGTGCTGTATTTCGTCGTAGGACACGTCAGGACCGACTTCGATCTTAAATTCTTGCTTTTGCTGATTTCCCGTCTTCGGCACGAACGCCCTCTGTTTATCGTGGTAGTCTTCGTCTACGAACGGCGCACGATTCGCGTGTGTGGCTACAAGAAAAAACGTTATTAAGAGAAACCGTTGAATAGCATTGCGTTATAATGGGTGGCATTTTTGCGTTTTCTATGCTATATTTGCTGTTACTCAATATCTTTTTAAGCATACTCGAACATACTCTCGCCATCTTACAGATAACCCTTAAGAAAGTCACTTACCTGGTCTTTTAACGTATTTCCAATGCAAGCCTTTAATGCCACAATTGCATTTAACGTTCATCTGCATGAGGGTAAGGCCGTGGGCTGGTATATAAGTAACTGTCTGCGTTCGTTTCGGTTTGGTCCGTCTTATGATAAGACTAATACATAAAGCCATTATAATCCCGATTATAAGCGTTACCAGTAGCACTATGCCCATGACCATCTCTCTTAGTCTCATGATGGAAACGGTGAAATCCCCTTAAGCTTATTCCAGTAGATAAAATGGATCGCGCGCGTACGAAATTTTCTGTCAAAAAAATGATAGCATTCGTTCGACGAATACTTTCACTGGTTCTGTTCAGAAAGCTACTAAATTTACGTTTTTCGAAAATAAATTGGCACAATAAAAACTATATGTCATTGTAGATGTCACGTCGTGTTAGTTTATTTGTTTACTTCGAGATGGTGTAAAACTCAGAACTAAGAACATTGTGCAACTCATAAGATCCTAAATCAAACGCATCGATCTCATGTTCAAAAGACTTTTCTATAACGAATTCAACATTTACATTTCATCTGTTTCACTGTTTGGTACCAAGAGTAGTAAAGAAGTCTTTTTGTTCCAACATGTAGAAGTTATCGATGTAATTTGCCTTCCTAATGTGGATATCAAGAGGAATTTGAAAACGAAAAATTACTATCGCGCTAAGTGGAAAAAAACTGGGTCGTCTACCTATAGAAGAGAGTTTTCACGTTTAAGGTCCTTAATCAAAACAGTCTACAAAGAATACCACAAAAGGATTGAGAATGATAGTGTTTTGGAAATTTATAAACACTAAACAAACTTGCTCTAGAATTCCCGGGTGTATGAAGTTCAACAATACAGTTCTTGACCGGCCTTCTGATATTGTGCAGGCCTTTGCAAACGTGTTTTCAAATGGATACACCACCAACTTCTCCAGTAAAGGGAGTTCAGAATTCAACAGCTGTTCTTTCAATATCGGGTACTTTTCAGTCCAAGATGTTTCGCATGCTTTCAACAAACTCAAAGCAACTTTGGTTTCTGGACATGATGAGATTCCAAGCTTCCTCATGAATGTGCTCCGGTGTTATGCGAACCTCTTTGCTTTATTTTCAATTTTGCCATTCGCATATCTATTTTGCCATCTTATTGGAAAATTCGCAGGATAACACCAGTTTTCAAAAAAGGCGATAAGGGAGATATTCTTAACTACAGACCAATTAGTATTTTTCCTAATTGTGCTAAAGTTTTTGAGCAACTTCTGTATACTGGGTTGTATAACTGTATGAAACCATACCTCTGTATTAACCAGCATGGCTTTGTTAGTGACGGTCAACTGTTACTAATTTAGTTGAACTCACTCAGTACATCAGTGATGCTCTTGACAATCGTCGACAAGTAGATGTTATCTACACGGATTCTACCAAAGCGTTCGATACGATGGACCATTATATCCTAATAGATAAACTATCTGCTATTGGTTTTTCTCCTAGCGTTATTACTCTAATTCAATCCTACCTTCATCACCGATCGTGTTATGTCCATTATAATGGATTTGTGTCACACACATTCATTGCTTCTAGCGGCGTACCTCAGGGCTCCAATTTAGGACCGCTCCTCTTTAACATTTATATAAATGATCTTCTACTTTCATTGGATTGTAATACTCTTGCTTACGCTGACGATCTAAAAATGTATAGTACTATTAGCTCTTCCTCCGATTCTTTAAGTCTACAGGGAAATATTGGGGTCATTAATGATTGGTGTTGTAACAAAATTCATTTAAACATTAATAAATGTGCAGTGCTTGCCTTTACCCGGTCATCCAACACGCAAATATTTCATTATATCGTTTCTAGCACTTCCATCCCAAGAGTTGACGTTTTTAGGGATCTTGGAGTTTTATTTTATTCCCAGCTCTCGTTTTCTCCACATATTGATGCCATGATTTCTGCTGCATCTAGATCGCACGGATTTTTGTTCAGAACCTGCAAGAATTTTTATAACAGTTGCGCCCTGAATTCTGTCTACTACTCACTCGTCCGCTCGAAACTGGAATATGCGTCAGTTATTTGGTACCCATATTATCACTACCGCCAATTATCAATTGAGCGAGTCCAGAAGAGATTTCTTAAATATCTTTCGTACAAGTCTGATGGCATTTATCCTCCTCGTGGTACAGATTATACCAATTCACTCTGCAGACATGATTTCAACTCGCTGTCACATCGCAGAGATGCAGCTAGCGCGAAATTTCTTATTAAATTAGTAAACCAACATATTGATTCCCAGCGTTTACTATCTCAGGTTTACTTTATCATACCCCATTACAGTCATAGATCTGCAGACACTCTTTTTACCCCTACGGCACGTACCAACATGTTATTAAAAGAGCCACTAACGCATATGTCCAGAAACGCTAACCACTTATACAGTGACACTTTCTTTCATTCGTGAGAGTTTTGTTTTCCATTCATTCTTTTCCTTTTTTTTTTTTTTTCATTCATTCTTTTTGTTTTTTCCACCGTAATGCTTTTATTTCCTGTTAGGCATTAGGAAGTATTAGTAATACAACTTGTTTTTTCTCCCCTTTTTTTATATATTACATTAAGTTGTATAATTTTTGATATATATATTTTTTTGTATACTGTATTTAATTTCGTTTGTTTTTATATTTTCTCCTGTCACTGGATTTTTGTTGTAAATCTGTTGGGTAATAAAGTTTATTATTATTATTGAGTGTAGGCTTTCACCACCGTAATCCATTGTAGAAATGTCTTTCGGGTGATGTCGTGTAGTTAATATTTTGTACTTGACGTTTCGCTGACCATGCTGTCAGCTTCTTCAGAAGA
>LR737389.1:1605022-1663592 GCA_902655005.2 Marronus borbonicus | reverse complement strand
TTTCTTTAGCGAAAAAACCGGAAAAGAATTACCGACACACCTGGTATGCCTTTCATTGGTGCTAACCTCTTCTGAGGCCTACGAGAGAGCCTGACACCTTTCAACGTTCCTCGGCCACACCTCGAGCCTTTTCACATTCCAAAAAACCCAGAACGAATTCTTCGCTAAACCGTTTCTCACCGACAACTTTCGACATTCTTCGACCACACCTTGAGCTTTTTCACATTCCGAAAAACCCAGGACGAATTCTTCGCTAAGCCACATAAAGCAATTAAATAAAAGGTGGGAGGACAATCAAAAGACCTCGTACTAGGAAAATGTTCTAAGACAAAGACAGGCGAAAACATTTATATCAGGCTCGTCTAAGACAGTTCGTTCAGCAAAAGGGACCTTAGATTACTGGCGGGATTTCTGACAGGTCATGCAGCCCTAAAATATCACCTATTCAATCCAGGAAAAGCTGAAGATCAAATCTGCCGTCTATGCCAAGAAGGTCTGGAGACGGCAGAAGAAATGTGTTGCCATCAGCCGCACTCGACAACAACATTTCAATAAAGTATTTCAAACATATACATATATAGTGAAAATAGGCTATTATGCACCTATTCACGTGTAAATTTATTAATAAGGTTGTTACGTTAACCTCAACAAAAGCTACGTATATACACGTACAGAATTTTTTTTATGCGCAAAATATGTTGTACATACGCAAATTGTCGGCATGGATTGCACAAACATTCAAACAGGTCATCAAACATCGCGAGTATTTCATAAATATTCATACACGTACTACGAGTTCGTTAATGTATTGTTAAACAAACCGGTAAGGTCCAGCAGTCGTCCAATTATGAAGGCAAACTTGGCCAGTTACATAATCTCGGATGTTATCGGTACAATTTGGAAAAATACAAACCCATCCTCTTCACTTTCCGTTGATGTATTAACATTTAATGCGATCGATATACACCGAGTTGTCGACTAATTACAACGTTATTCAAATTTTAATCTATATTATTATACAATAATTTTTAAATTATTAATTTAATTAAAGTAGATGTTTATTAACCCACTTAGACTTGAAAGTATTTTTGTCGTTTAAATCTGTTGATACTGTTTAATTTAAAGAAAATATATTTAAATAAACCGAAAAATCACAATAAATATTTTTCTAGGTATGTGGATAGCTATATACAGAATGTTCCTTTAACGGAACAGTAGGAAATCGGACTACTGGGTTGAAAGAAAATAATTATGCTGAATATTCAAAAGTTTAAACTTTATTAGCGCATAAAATATGATTAATTGACATGGTAATCATAAGAACATTGATTAGGGTGTAAAGCACAGTTGCACTTATTACACTCGAAGTACAAATTTTTGTGGCACACCCTGCAACGTGTTTGTTTTTCTTGATATATAATCAGGTGATCTATACGATCATACCTGGAATAATCGTGCAAATTTGCAGCTTGTTTGGAGGGTCCTCTTTTGGTTGACTTTTTGTGGGATTCCAAAATAGCAGTAGCAGTACTTCTTCTGAATGCCAATTGGTCATTTGTTCCGCCACCGAAGCGGTGGAGTTGCCACGCATTTTATACAGCCATATCTATTGTTTGTAAAAACAATGGAAAGTACAGTTGAGTGTAGACTCTAGAGGAATTCCTGCAACACATCAACAGACAACACGCAAACATTAACTTCACCATGGAAATCGAAGAAGACGGCACCTCACCATTCCTAGATGTCCTAGTGGAGCGCAATGACAGCAGCAAACTGGGCCACAGTGTATACCGTAAGAAGACGCACACAGACCGGTACCTGCGTGCAACATCTCACCACCATCCTCAACAGAAGAGATCCCTCATCAACACTTTATTAAGAAGAGCGGAGAAAATCAGCGACAAACATCACCGGAATAGCTAAATGCAACACGTCAAAAACGCCCTGCAGAAAAACGGCTACAGTACAAAAGATATAAGGAAACCACGAGAGCAGAGAATAGACGAAGACCAACAACAACTAGCATGATACGCGTACCTTCCATACATAGCCGGAGTCACCGACAGGCTAAAAAAGACCCTAGGGGAAAAAAAAACATCACCACACGTTTCAACACGGTGACCAAAATCGACCAGCTACTTCCTCCTAACAAGGACGTGTTACCGAAACTACGAGCAAAAGGCATATACGAACTGAAATGCCAATGTGGAAAAAGCCACATCGGTAAAACAGGATGGAGTATTCAGTGCAGAGTGAAAGAACACGAGCGAGACGCACGCCTTAGGCATATTGAAAAATCTGCAGTAGCAGAACACCTGCACAACAAGGAGACCACCGCATAAGCTACAGCGACGTTAAGGTATTAGCCAGGACCAGCCACTAGTACCCGAGAATAATACGCGAATCCATAGAAATAATGAAGAACACCAACAACTTCAATCGCGAAGATGGATACAAGATCAGCGGAACGGAACGATTATGGATCAGCAAAGCAGAACGGTTATGGATCAGCAAAGCGGAACAGAGAAATAGGATATATAACGAGGAGCAAAAGACAACAACAGCAGTCTTTAGAAATCTTCTGAAGAGGCTGACAGGATGGTCAGCGAAACGTCAAGTAAAATATCAACTACACGACATCATCCGAACGACATTTCTACAAAATGGAAAGTACAATTTTTTCCCACGGATGGGACACCCTATTTAGAGCAATGTTCTCATCAGCTCTGTCTACACCTCCCATATTCTCATTGTAAATTTTGATTAGATTGGGCCGATCTATATGTATCAATTTCTTTTCCTTTCGTGAATATCGTTTGACTTTATTTATCGGAAATACTGATAAAGCGTTAGATGGTATAGAAACGATATTGTCGTCATTCCATTTACATACGATGATAGAACCATTTCCTAATTTGTATTCCATGGACCCTCTCTCCATTTTCTTTAGTTGTTTGGTTTTTATCGGACACTTACCAATTCTGTTCTCTCTTATTTGTACCTGTACATTTGACTTATCTCTTTTTCAGTTCATCTAATAGAGAGAAAGATGTGAAAAAGTTATCACAAAATATGTGATAAGACTGGTTTTCTATTTCTTGCAAGATATCAACATAGGTCAAGACGACACTGGCTCTTTATACTTTTCATTCACAAAAGTTGAACAGCTGTTGAACATTGATATGGGTCGAACCAGACAATATATCCATATTTACTAGCACCAATCCAAAGTTTATAGCCCCAGCGAATGGATTTTCCTTTTACATACTGTTTGCATGTGTGCCAACCAAAATAAGGCACCATGGCACCATTTATAAAATTGAATGTACTCACTGTAATAAAGCCTATATCGGTCAAACGAAAAAAGCGATAGAAACTAGATTCAAAGAACATATACGAAATTATCGCTACGGCAGATTGGACGCGTCGAGTGTGGCACAACATATAAATGAAACCGGGCATAGTATTAAATTAGAAGACTTAAAATTGATAAAAAACGTAACGTCGCCGCGAGAATTAGATGCGTACGAGACAGTTTACATAAAAAGTAATAAAAATCTGATGAACCGAGAAAACGGACCGTTGTCGTACTCTGTCCTTTTTGACCTTTTGCAGTAGGCTGGCACTCGTTTATATTTTGGGCCATAAAAGAGATCTTCCCGTCCATCTGGCCCTGTTTTTTGAATGTCGTAGTTTAAGACGCGTAGAGGGTAGAATTAGGCACTTGTAAAACAATATTTCTTCTCGGAAGAAGGGATAGTTCATGCATGTTATTTTTCGCACGACGTAGCTTCAAGGCGTGCAGGAGGTAGAAATAGGCACTTGTAAAGAATATCTTTTCTAGGAAGTAGGGATAGTACATGCATGTTTAGATTTAGAAAAAGTTTTTTCTCACCTCATTCTGTCACCGGTTGATGATGAGGACCATTCGTATCCTCGAAACGGCCATCCGGGACTATTTATTATATTAGTATATAATAAATTAAACTTGTGTGGTGCGGAGGTTGCCGATACTTATGTGTTTTTCACCATACTACGCCACAGTCCTTGCTATCATTATTGACTATGTGATTCGTGCATAGGTGCAAACTTTCTAAATCTTATATTGAGCATATCAAACAACGGTCGCATCTTAGCAAATTTGTCGTCGGGTTTCAAATTCTGATTATCACAGCAATGTAGATTGGACATTACATACTGAAATCTGTCTCGTGACATTGCTTCACTTATCAGTTTGTTACTTGTGTCGTCGGCATTCTTCCAGTGCATTCTTCTGCGACTTACTCTGTTGTACCCACTAACGAGCAGAATTCCTAGAAAACGCACCATTTCATCCTCAGTAATATTACCATTTCGGTTATGTTGAAGTATTGCTAAATTCTACAAGCATTTTTATAACGTCTTCATCAAAAAATTGCCTAAATAAATCTAAAGGATGTGCAGTATTTTCTTGTATAGTTATTTCCTTCCATTGCGGCCAATTGTTGTCGTTCAAATCCTCGGACGTTCATTTTACTGTCGACATATCTGTTTTGTTAGTTTTCGATGTGTTACAGAGAGACTGTTGACAGAGGTCGATCATCTTCGGTTTCCCAATCACTTCCTCCGTCGTACAACACTTCTGCTGGTGCCCTCAATTGTGCAGCTGGAAGATTATCCACAGCAACAGAATCCTCCTCTCCAGAATCTTCATCTGTATTTTCCGCATTTCCATTTACTGGCGAAAGTAATACTATGCCATCAGGAGGTGGTCGAATGTATTGCGGATCTTCTAGTTCTTCTAATATCTCATGCAATGACAAAGGTCTACATTTGTAACTGAAAATGAAATAAGTAGTAAAAATATTAGAAACATAGAGGATATGCTAAATATGCGCTATAGGAACTATACGTAGTCCTACAGTTCCTTTAACGGAACCCTAAATTTCGAGTACGTATATACACACACTATATAAGAATTATGGATAACTACCTATATAAAAACACTCTTTACTATATAAGAAAAGTGTTATATACACGTACATAACAATGAATTTATAAATAAAGGTTTTATACTTACTCCCACAAAGACATGATGCAAACACTAAAAATTTTCTAAAACTTGTAAACACAGTCTCTGTAATCACACTACAGAATCAACGCCAATCGCATACTAACGACGACTATCCACTATTCAAATGTTATTATATCACATAGCTACACCTACGGGATAAACTGAAAATTTGTTAAAAGGCTTTTCTGTTCTGTGTTCTTTTAGAGGAACGGTAGATCTAAGTGGGTTAATACCATATGGTCCTAAAATAACGTAATCGTCTTGTCATGTTATTCAATAGAGCCAACATATAGTTCGTTTTATTCAATAGATATGTAAAACAAATGCATAAATAAAATAATATAGATAGAAGTACATGTAAATAGATAAAAACTGCAAAAAAATATGATAAACAAAT
The DNA here is from genome assembly GCA_902655005.2 of Marronus borbonicus. Lineage (NCBI taxonomy): Eukaryota > Metazoa > Arthropoda > Insecta > Coleoptera > Scarabaeidae > Marronus > Marronus borbonicus. The sequence continues at coordinate 1,658,142 of LR737389.1, read as the reverse complement.
ATAGACAAGTGAACAAACAAAATACTGTTTAACATTGCTTCTCTATTAGCGGTTCATTAACACGTCTCTTGAAGATACACGGAAAAAAAGGATTGTTTGAATCAAAGAAATATATTTTTTTGCATTATTTCATTAAATGAAAGCAAATTTCTTGGATATAAATATGTATATGTAAAAATATGTGTAATATGTATATGTAAAAAAAAGTAAATATGCAGATATTATTCGTTTCAAAATAAAATAGTTTTTTTTTTTTTTTATATTGTGTCAAAGAATAAATAAGTTTGAGATAAGGTGCAGAAAAATGATATCTTCAAGTCAAGGAAATGTGTCTCTTGATTGCACTTTCCTTTAAGAACGACCAGCCAGGTGTATCTCCTCTGGACGGCAGGCGCTTGTATCTCTCTAGAAGATATCGTTCTTGAAGGAGCGTGATATGAGCCGAACGCAGCAGCGATGTTGGTAGAGATACGTTCGCAACCGCGTTGATGATGCTGGGTAGGCAGAAACATGTCCTCTATTTAGCGTTCTCTCTCCTCACATCGTCTTTGCCGTGAGGGATTCCACCAATACTGCAAGCAACTGCATTAGCAGAATTTTTTTGGTTGCGTATTTAAGTAACCAGTTCTAAGTTGTGGTTGCTATCACAATCGAACTATTGTAACTATTTCTTTGGTTGAGAATGTGGCGTTTTTTTTCTCATTTAAAAAGTCAATTTTTTAAAGTGAAACAATTAAATTTGTTGTTTTAATGATTCCATCGCCATCAATGTCTTCGATTCAAACGTATTAATTTTGTTATTTCAAATACCATGCTTTTTTGAGTTAATATTAAATAAAAAAATATCTTTCGTAGAAAGCAACACTTCGTCGCGCGTATTAAAAAATATTATTTCTTTTACTCAATGTAGACTTCCTTGAATCAACAAATCCTTGTTCTCAGTGTAGGGTGTCGTTATCTCGTGTCTGCTTCGTGTATAATAATCATGGTTGTTTCCATTGATAAGAAACAACTCCTATTGTAGTGTATGTATGATGGCACAAAAGCAAACTTGGACGAAACGTACGAAAGCGGGGCTTGTGTACCAGTGTACCATACTGCTTCGTCGCTTGCCGGCCGTCCAAGTATACTTTTGTGCCATCATACATACGTAACAACAGACATAATACACACGGACCGCAGGATGAGTATTCTTTCAGATTTAAATTATATTTTACTGCTTTCATTGTATTTCAGATTACAGAGAAGTAGGATGGCGCGCTTCTGTAAAAGAAATACTCCCTCTAATGTGCTCCCCTCAAAGACCCCCAGAGTACTCCATAGCTTAAAAGCGAATTGAAGTAGGAGCAGTACGTTATCCTTGCTGCTTGGTGTGTTACAAGTTGCTTGATCCTCCCAATGCCATACAGCGCCGGGGATAGCTTATTGGAGAGTGTCATTTCATACCAGTGTCAATGGTGAAAAATTGGTCAAAAATTTAAAGTAATGCCCAAAAAATTTTGTGCTTTATTGAGATTGATTTTTAATTTAATTGCAGCAAGCCAATTGCTCGCCTTCTTGTAACTGCTTCGGAAGGTTCGGAAGTTACTTGCTTACACGAGATGTGTCATCTGCATATAAACAAATGCGTCAACGCGATTTAAGTAAGCTGAATGGTCGACCCCCCATTGTATAAAAGTGTAAATTTTCTTTTCCGTACACATACCACTATCGAAAGCTGATAGATGCATCTGACGATCTGTAACATGCCGCTTGGTATTCCAATAGCTGTGTGCTTTGGATTTTAGGTATTCGTATTTTTCGAAGTAACCGATTAAACGGGAAGCTATAGCCTGTTCAGATATTTTGCATATTGCCGGTAAGATTCTAATGAGCGATCATTTCCATAATCGTTGCTGGCATCTTTCTTAAATATGAGCATAGTGCGTGGCAAGTTGAGAAAATTCTCAATGTTGAACATAATCGCCAGAGGTGTGCTGAATTCTCTGTCTAATTGCTGTAACAGATTTATTGATATTCTATATGTACAGTAGTGTGAATATGTTTTAAACCAATCACGAAAATTGCAATTTCGCCACTGTTAGTTTTATGTTTTATCTCACAGGCAACTAATATTAATCCGCTTATCAAGTCTTCAAATTTCTAGAAAATTTATGGTAAAATGAGCATCAAATATCTGTCGTAACAGCAATTAAGTTTAAATTTAGATACGATAGCGTAATCCTCCCTAAATAAAGAAACCTTATTTATTGAACCGTTGTAGGAAGGAAATATTTCACGATTTCTTCTTACATATTTAGTTTAGCAATGGATTCAGTGACAAATAGTTGTGCCAATGTGTAATTTTTACCTTGAAATAAATATTAAACTGTTGAAGATTCTTTCTTCCCAGTTTCATTTTTTGTGCTATTTAGAGGGTTTCATTCAGCATTCGTATTTACACCTTTATAATGGGAAAAATACCTATTGGTGAACGTCACAGAATAATAATGTTATATAATGAAGGACAGACACAGCTACAAATAACTGAAAAAACAAAATTTTCAAAAACAGCAGTTAGGGGGTTGATCAAAAAATTTAACGAAGCAGGTACCGTTGAAGATAAACCAAAGAATGGACGAATTCCTAAAATTAGGAATAGTCACAAAAGATAGTTGAAAATACAGTAATTGAGAAATCGTCGAAAATCTTCAAAAGATCTAGCGATCGATCTCGAAACTGCTACGGGTGTGTCAGTAACTGCTTCGTGCGTAAGAAGGCATTTGATTAAACGAGGTCTTAGGGGATGTATTGCCATTCGTACCGCTATTTCCTTGAAGTAAAAACAAAAACGTTTGCGATGCGTAGGAGAACACGAAGACAGGACTCCAAAAATGTGGTGTCGAGTATTGTACAGCCATGAATCGAAGTTCGAAGTTTTTGGCAGTAAAAGACGCTAGTACGTTCGTCGGAGAAAGGGAGAAGCGTACAACCCAGAATGTTTACAGCCAACTATAAAACACGGCGATGGGTCTGTGTTAGTGTGGGGCTGCATTTCGGCAAATGGACCGGGGGATTTAGCAATAATTAAGGAAAGGTTAACTGGAGAACGTTATCGTGATATTCTCAGAGAGCATGCTGTATCTTCTTACCTTACCTTACGGCGATTAATCGGACATAATTTTATGTTTCAACACGATAACGACACAAAGCATACGTCCCGAGTTGTTAAAAACTACCTTGAAGAACTTAGTGAAGAAGGAACCCTGGAAGTTATGATATGGCCGCCACAGAGTCCCGATTTAAACATGATAGAATACGCGTGGGAGTATCTTGATCGGAAGAAGAACGAAAGGCAACCAAAAAGTGTCCAAGAGTGCATTAAAGTATTGCAAGAAGAATGGGCAAATATCCCGGATGAATTTATAACAAAATTATATCCATCAATTCCGAAAAGAATTGCTGCTGTACGCAGAGTTAAGGGAGGCCATACAAAATATTAATTATTTCTTTTATTTATAACTAGTTCTGTGGTTAAATGTTTGTAATTTCATTAAATATAAAAATGCTAACCAACGTTTAAATTTATTTTGTTTAAATTCACTTATTTCTGCTTTTATTTCCTTTATGTACTATTGGTCTAAAACAGATTCACACTACTGTATCTCCGGTAGGTTTCTGCATTTCTTTTAGAGTGACCGGTGAAAACAAAGGTAAATCGTGCGTTACCCAAACGAAGACCACGCAAGTAACTTTCAAATGTGTATGTGGTCTATATACTTTCTGCTCACTGAAGTAATCAACCCTTTGAGCGGACAACATTCCCCTTATCCACAGAAAATACTTTGTTTTTCTAACTTTTTCCAGGAACTTATTGAACGTCCTTCGTAATTTGAAGTTTCAATCTTGGATTTAACTGTTAGATGTAGTTGTAACCAAAAAGGAATTCACGAAAGCATGGCCCAAATTCTTGTTAACACATTTATTCCATTAAATATTTAACCCCCAAAAACTATGGATTTTTGAAGTTTTTTTTTTAATAACAAGTTTTTTTAAATAATCCAAAACAAACTATGATTTACATAAAAAAAAAAACTACATTTTTTCCATAATTCAAAATTGTATTAATATGTTGAAAACGTACGAACGCCACCACATTCTACTCGAAAAGAGAATGTTAAAATTGCTTTCCATAACTTCACGGGACAGAAGTTTCGTATCTTTAAATAAAATTTAGTGGCCGGTTTCCAGCTTGTGCTTGGCCAGTGCAGAATCGGTTACCCGCAGCAATCTAGTACAACGCTCGTGTTCCGCCACATGCGTGCTGACTGACCGCTTTGTTTCCCCGATGTACAGAACAAGGGATTCCGTAAACACCCTGACTGTGTAGGGGGGGAAATTTTGTCTTTGACGGACGATTTTTGAAAGGGGTTTGAAAATTGTTTTAACGTTATGCCTCAGGAGTAGTTTGCCTATTTTATCGGTAACACCTTGAATGTAGGGTAAAAAAGCGGTGCTGACCTCGCGATATCTTGACTATAGATGGTATGCTGTTTGACGGTAGTGATGGGCGAATCGAATGAAAATATCATTCGGTAAGAGCAAACGAATACTCGTTCGTCAAGCGAACGCAAAAATCCTTTTCTAAACCGAATGTTTGTACCGAATTATTATTCATTGGCATAAAACTATTCGTTAAGGAGAAAAAATTCGAAGTAAAAATAAATCGAAATCTTTTCCAGACAGCGGAATACCGCGATGTATATAATGTATGATAGTGAACTTTATATACCTAGACGATTTTTTTTTGCTGAACTGTTCGTTTGCAATAAAGGTTCTTTGTTACGTTCGTAGTAGAGCTGGTGCGTTTTTAAAGATAGTTTGTTTTTTTTACCAAGATTAAAGTCCCTTCTATTATCCGACTTACACTTCCATTCATAACTTTGTTATGTTATATACGTATGCCCATGTATCAGCATGCAATAGTAATAAATAATAATTTAATAAAACACACGTATCACAGGGATATAATTAAATGAGCTTTGGTGGTTGGTGGAAAGAATAAATAAGCGTTGCGGCGAGTTGTCAAAGGCTCCGATCTTTTGTAGTTTGTAAATTGATGTACAAATAATTACCTTGAAAGGCGCCTAAGAAAATATATTAGAAATGCCCAACGCTGTGCCCTTGTTGTTATTACGATTAAATATACTGGCGCCTAAATGGTAATTTCTTAGTTCTCTCTCGTACGTATGTAAACTTTAAATTTAATATGCTTATACGTGCAGCACCGAAGTTATTTAAAAGCCTTCTCCAAGCAATCGGTAGCATTCTCTTAAACACTAGCAAGAGTTTGGTGTGAATAGTAGTAGTGTATATTTAAAAAAATGGATTCACGAAAAAGACGTTCTTCAGTTTGGAGTTATTTTGAAAAAACTGATAAGGAAAATGTATCTTGTCGCCTGTGCAGTAAAAAGTTTAAATTTTTTGGGAATACTTCCAATATGAACGCACATATTACCCGAAAACATGCAAACGATATATCGGATAGTTCCACATCTGAAACTGTCTCCGTAGTATCCGATACGCAGCTACCGTCCTCCTTGGAATTACCAGAGGTTAACCCTAATCCTGGGAAGCGATTATCTGAAAAACTCAAGAAGACCATAGACAACAGTCTTATTGAAATGATTGCGCTAGACTTTCAACCACTATCAATTGTGGAAAAGAAAGGTTTTATAAATTTTTGTAACAAATTACAACCAAAGTACACCATACCAAACAGAAGAATTTTAAGTTCTAAGATGTTGCCGGATATGTATTTATCTGTATATCACAAAACAAAATTGTTAGTAAGCAAGGCTGACCATATTTCCGTTACAACAGATATTTGGACATCAGAAGACGCTAAATCGTATATTACAATTACTGGTCATTTAATTGACAACAACAGGACTTATAATGTAGTGTTTGCAACGAAACAAATATTGGAACAGCACACTGGAAAGAACTTTGCTACAATTTTAAATAACGTATTCACTGAATGGAATATTAGTGAAAAAATTACAACAATCGTAACTGATGGAGGTTCCAATATTAAAAATGCGGTAAGCGAGCATTTACGTAAAAATAATTTTATATGTGCAGCACATACTTTAAATTTAGTTGTGAAAGAATCACTAAGTGACAATAGAGATTTACTAGATGTGATTAAAAAGTGTCGCAACATTGTAACGCATTTTAAACATAGCGTGACTGCAGCTGATAAGCTGCGGCAATTACAGTTGCAAAATAATTTACCTGAACTTAAGCTTAAGCAAGACGTATCGACACGGTGGAATTCTACCGTAATTATGTTAGACCGTATTTTGAAAATGAAAAGTATTTTGTTGGTAGCAATAACCGATCTTCCTCGAGCACCAGAACAATTAGATGAAATGGAATGGAATGTTATAGCCGATTGTTCGGGTCTTTTAAATCCCTTGAGACAAATTACAGAAAAATTATCTGGTCAAACTTATTCCACTTTATCGATGGCAATTCCTCTTATAGACAGTGTCAAACATTTAATTAACAATCAGTTACCAACAACACCAATTGGATTATTTTTACAAAACAAATTATTAAATACCATCGACAAGCGATTTGCTACATTAGAGCAAAATAAAATTGCAGCATTAGCTACATTTTTAGATCCACGTTTTAAGAATGTGCCTTTTGAAAATTTTCATGATGTTGAACAATGGATTAAGGAAGAAATTGAAAGACATGTTGCAGGTACGTCACTATCAGCGACAGATACAGAAACTATGGAACCAATACCAAGTTGCAGCCATGATTCAGTTTGGGCACACTTCGATAAAAAAATAACGCAATATACACAGCATCGTTCAAGTACAACTTCTTCCGAATACATCATCAAAAAATATTTAGACTCCGTATTTACATAGAAAAAAGAATCCTCAAGATTTCTGGAAGAATCACGCATCACTACTACCAGAATTATACCATATACAGAAAAGATATTTGTCTATTCCGGCAACATCAGTGCCGGCAGAAAGGATATTTTCCAAAGCAGGTCAAATCGCCAACGGACGGAGGAATCGTTTATCCGCCAAGAATGTAGATATGATAATTTTTTTAAATAATAATTTAGTATTATTTGAAAAGTAATTTGGCAACAGTGTTCACGTAGAACAATTTTTATTGGACTGTTATCATTTTTAACGTAAAGGCAGTTTATTTCCTTATTTTATGCCTTTGTTGCGTTTCATTAGTTTTATTATCGGTTACTTTTGTGCTTTTGTGTTTATTTATAGCTATGTGTGGATTCGTCTCCGTTTTAAAACTAGCTACTGTCAACATTTGAAGAAAATTGTAGAGATTTCAAAAACAGTTGAATCACTGCTACTACATATTCTCAAAATAATATATTACAATCATGATTGTAAGAAAAACATGTTCATTTCATTTGGAATCAAGACGTTGCGATGGACATCCAGTATAACGAAACGTTTCCGGACAATGAAAATATTTGTAAATGATTTTGCAGGTGGTCTTGTATTCTTCAGATTTTTCTTGCATGTAGCTGTAATAGAGCATGTAATTTTCTTAAATAAATATAGTACAGTTATTAGGTAAAAAGACAGTTTATTTATTTATATTTAACATACAGGTAAATAGTTGGTTTGTTCTTATTTATTTTATGCTTATTTATTTCATTGCTTTAATTGTATTGTCCTGTATCATTAGTTACTTTTGTGTTGCACACTGTATGTATATACTTCAAAAATTATATGCAATAACTAAAACTGAAAGAATTAATAAATATAGGTATTTTCTAATTTTCTTGCTGTTAGTTAATAATAGACAAATTTAATTCGAAACCCGAAACCAGTAGCAATTAAAGAACTGTAACTTCTGTTGGGTTATATTTTCCCCACTGCGAATCTTAAAAAATGCCAGTCTATAAAAAAATAGCGACATCAAAGTCAGCAAAAACTTATCGCTTCGGTATGTAAACAAGCTCAACGTTGTACATAGCACGGCTATGTATCTCCCCTCACTGGAGATCTATCCAATGTTTCGAGTTATTCTCTTTTCGAATTCTACCTTCTAAACGAATAGTTTTATGTTAACGAATGATTAATCGGTAAAAATACTCGGTTTAGAAAACGATTTTTGCATTCGGTTAGCGAACGAATATTCGTTGAATCTTATCGAATGATATTTTCATTCGATTCGCCCATCACTGACGGTGTATCGTTTTTCGGATATCTCGCTTGCTGAAGTTGTTTTCAATGACGGAATCGGTCACATATTTCAATTCTTGGGCGAGAGCGTCGGGCTGAGAAATGGAGAAGGCCCGTTTAACTAGTGTGTTTATGACCGCTTGTTTTTGTTCCGGATGATGGTGCGAAAGGGCGTTCAGATAGCGGTTCGTGTGGATCGGTTTCCGGTAAACCTTGTAACCTAATTTGCCGTTGGGGTAGCGAGATACGAGGACATCTAGAAATGGGAGTCGTCCATCTGATTCAACATCCATGGTGAAACGTATGTCTGGATGTTGGGAGTTAAGAGAGGTTAGGAACTCGAGTAGGGATTCCCGTCCATGTGGCTAGATGACGAAGGTCGTGATCGTCCACGTATCTAATCCAACATTTCGGTTTTTGGTGGCAGGATGAAAGGGCCTGTTGCTAGTTAGCGACGACTGGGGATAAACGGCTCCAGAAACTTGTTCATAAAACTTACCACGGAATTGTAAATAGGTGGACGTTAGACATGTGTTTACCAATTCGGCTATGTCGGCGGGCTTGTCGTGGGCTGATAAAATATCGGTGATAATTTGGGCGGCGTGGGATATTTTGTGAATAGAGATTCTACGTCCCCTACATTCAAGGTGTTACCGATAATGTAGGCAAACTACTCCGGAGGCATAACGTGAAAACAATTTTCAAATTCCTTTCAAAAATGTCTGTCACCTATACAAAAAAATTAGATCCTATCCTTTTTGACTACTCTCTAGATAATGAATCCATCGCTAGATAGAACACATCAGAAAATGCCTAGAAACAATAACCAAAAAAAAAATAATGCTAAGATGGCTTAGCTTCCTTACGGTATTGATTGAATAATTCACGGCAAACGCAACGTCGTTTTGAAAGTTGTGGCATTAACTGTGAGGCAAAAGCGATAGAAGGTAGAGATAAAAAATACTCTCGAAACCACGCCGATCACGCCGGGTAGGCAAAAACATGTCTGTGTGTTAGTGTGTTTTTTTCTCTCCTTTTGTTGCATTTGCCGTGAATTATTCCATCAATACCATGAAGAAGCTAAGCTATCTTAGCATTATATTTTTTTGCCATCGCTAGATGTTCGACTGTAAAAGATCTGGAAATTTATTTTGACTGCGCTTTGACATTTTCCATACGTACAAACAACATTGTGTCTTCAGCAATGAAAATGTTGGGAACTCTTGGATTATTCTAGAATATTACGATGCAGCTGCTTTATACAACATATGTCGGATCTAAGTTGGAATACGGGGCTCTAATAGGGAATCCCCGCAAATCACCATTGAAAGAGTGCAGAGAAAATATTTGAAATATCTATACTTTAAGGAGAAGGGAATCTACCCTTGGAGGAGCTATAATTATCAGCGCTTATTGTCACAATTCAATGCAGAATCAGTCGAAGCTAGACGACTGCAGTAGGTAATAAAGTTCCTCTACAACTTAGTACATTAACATATTTTCTGTTGTGTCAATTACAGTTTCTTATTCCTTGTTCTACTGCTAGACAGAGCCTTATCTTTTACACATAATACGCACGTCGTAATTCATCTTTAAATTCACCAATAATTTCTATGTTTCACACGTTTAGCCTATTGTGATATTAATTTTACCTCACTTAATGAGGTTGCAATAGCTTTCATGTATCTACCATAATAATTTACAAATGCATATTTGTATCTTTCTTGTACTGTTTATAATAAAAAAAAATTTTTGTCCTGGTATGGAGCAATCTGTTGGATAATAAAGGTTTATTATTGTTATTACTATTATTATCAATTTATTTAATTATATTAATTAATTTTTTTTTAATTTTTTAATTATATCAATTTATTTTATATTATCAAATATCAAAATTTGCTCATCCTGTGCACCATGTACATATGTATAAAATTAGTAAATTTCTCTTGTTTCCAAAGCGGAACTACAAACGAAGTCTAATTCAAATTACTTTTATTAAGATACAGATGTATTCCGCATGTTATTAAAAGTAATTTGGAGATCGTTTAATGAGATCTTCTTTCATTAGTTGATTAGTTGATCGCCATCGTATATAGGATAATGATATTGCTATTTGAAATGAAATTCCAGTTGTTTTGTACATCGAAGCCGGTTAAAAGCGGTTCAAATTATCAACGCGCGATAAATTCTGATTTAACAATGTTAATCGAGTTGTTATGTGACCTTTTTAAAGGATAAAAATAACAGAATCGAATTATTCTAAGCTCGAATTTATACGGGGATTGGTAGATAATAATAATAATAATGATACACATTTATTATTATACATACCAATAAACATATAAGTAATTACATAGTTGCATTAAAGTAATTATTAATGGAACAGCAATTGATGTTTAAGAGAAAACGCTTTACCTGTCTTTGGAAAATTTTAAAATTATTAAGTTGCTTAATGTTAATAGGCAATTTATTATACAACTTGCATCCCGTGAAGTTCAAATATCTCGGAAAAGTGGTCGTTCTGTGTTGGGGTGGTGGCAGATAATTCATATTTCTTGTGTTGTGTAAATGCGATGAGTTAGTGGTAAATTCGTCGCGGTATTTATAAACAAAACATAGCACTTCAGAGATGTACGAATCATAGAAGGTTAGGATACTGTATTCTTTAAAGGCGTCTCTACAGGAACTTCTCCAGCTGAGTCCTGCTAGCAATCTAATGGCTCTCTTTTGTAAAATAAGGACTCTAGAGGCATTAGTGCTCATTCCCCAAGGAATAACTGCGTAAGTCATTCGAGAATAAAAGTTAGAATAGTAGAAACTTTTTAAGATATCAAAACGACAACTCCTCCGCAAAATATATAATGCATAACTCGTGACAACTCGCTACGTAGAGTGTCTACATGGTTTGCCCAACTAACACATTCATCGACCAATACGCCAATTGGTTTACTCAGTCGACAGTAATCTTGCCGACTGAGTAAACTGGGTAAGTTGGCTATTTAAGGGAAAACCGGATATGTTATATCTCCTTCTGTTAAATAAAGGAATTTCTGTTTTATCCGAATTTAGTTTCAATTGATTTTTATACATCCAATCTTGAACAGTAATAAAAATGCTATTTACTTGTTGCAACAGCTCTTTGAGATTAGTTGAAGTGACAACGATGCTAATATCGTCCGCATACAGAGTTAAATTTAAATCCAGGCCTAATGAAATTGGTAAATCATTCATATAGATCACAAATAAAGTTGGTCCGAGGATAGATCCTTGTGGCACCCCCTTGGCAACACTACATCCATCCGAACGAACACCATCACAAACGACTCTCGGCTAGCGATCAATTAAATATGATTTAAACCACTTTTGGCATATTCCATTGATTGACCTTTCTAACTTTTACAACAAAATGGAATGATTAATACAGTCGAAAGCTTTCTACAGATCGATGAGTATCGCCACACAAGACGTCCTCGAATCAAGCGACTCATGAATGCTACTAATTAAAGTAAATAGAGCAGTATTAGTTGATCGATTAGGTATAAAGCCGTGTTGGTTTTTTGATAGTAGGTTAAACCTATGTAAATAAGATATAATATTTCTGTTCATGATTGTTTCAATTATTTTTGAAAAAGTTGATAGGATACTTATCGGTCGATAGTTATTTAAGTTATTATTATCTCCTTTCTTAAAAATCGGTTGTATATTCGCAGTTTTTAAACAAGACGGAAAAATTCCTCTTCTGAAAGAGGAATTAACCAAGTAGGTTAACGGAGACACAATGTACTCGGCTGAGCTTTTCACAATGAAAGAATCGACTTCATAATTTCCAGCACTATGCGATGAACGTAATTTCAAGATTGCTTCGGAGATATCACTTTCAACTACGGGATGATTAAAAAAGGAATGGTTAATATGTTTTAGTATTAATAAAACTAAAATCAACAGAAGAATAGTTGCTGAACGAAACAATACTACTAGCAAAATTTAAAAAATAAATAGAAGAGATAGATAGATGTATTGGAATACGAATATTTTCGAATCGCCTAACATGAAACGAAAAATAACTTTTATAATAATTTTGTTTATTTCTTTTTCAAAAATACTTCGTTTCCCCAATCTGCGTTACAGATCGCCTTTAGGCTATAAATAAAAAATATTTAATTAATCTAAAATTGTTTTTCTCCCTGTTTTTTTAATTTTTTTTCGATTAAATGTTTTTAATTTACAGCATAAAAAACGATCTGTAACGCAGATTGGGGAAGCGAAGTATTTTTTAAACAGAAATAAATAAATTCCGAAACGTAATGAAATAAGTGCTATACTTGTAATATGTTCAAATTTTAATAGAATTTTTAATTGTAATCTTTAATTTTAATAAAGCAAAAAATACTCTGCAATACGCCTTCTTTGTTTGGTAATTGGTTAGGAAAGAAATAAACACCCTGATGTGGTAAAGACCCTTGTTGAGAAGCTGGCCACCCGCGTGCTTTAAGGTCGCGGAAGTTTTCAATAGAAAGGGAAAAATGTTCAGATCCGTTGTTTCCGGATCTAAAGACCCCAAAAGTGAATCGTCAGGACACGCGGAAAAAAAAACCCCCATTACTGTAAATGTAATGTTTACAACTCTCAGGACAAAACCTTCTTAGAAAGAAAAAACAACGACAGGGAATAGTTTATAAAAGAATTCGCCTTTTATTAGTTAGCGTCCAAAGTCGTCGATTACATCAATAAAACGGGAAAAGGTGGAAAATAAACCTACATCGAAGTTGTGGATTCTGACAGGTTTATTACATTAAAGAGAAACCAATGACAACTAACCAAAGGAAAGTACCACCCCGAATCATTCCCCTGGGTGTTTACACCGAGAAGATAATTAAGGAGACATATGAACGGTGATGATCAGATCGGTTCTTCGGAACAAGTCAAGATAGTCAGTTCTTCAGAACAAGTCAAATATCGCCAGATAGTTCTTCGGAATAAGTCTTCGGACAAAAATCTGCGGTCTTCAGAAATCTTCTGTGAGTGAAGAGAGTGAAGGTGCAGAATAATTTAAGCATTCTTTTTTTGTGTTTGCCCTACCGGGTTTGCGAGATACTGCACCAGTTTTACGAAATTTAACAACTCAGCGAACAACTTGTTGGTGACATTGCAAAGTGTGGAAACTCAAAATTCCTCCATACGTAGGGGAAAGGCGGGTAATTGTGCCCTCTGGTGTAATGGGAGCCATCGCCCTTCTCGATTCTATTCAATTTTTTGAAGATCAGCGATATTCCTGCCAAGTGCCAGTTGTTTCCGTAACTACAAAGTATGTACGTTTCAATTATAAACGGTATGGCTTAGCCATTAATTATTCTAATGCTTGTAGAAATTGGTTTACGTAGTGGGTGTTTTCGTCTCCGATTACCCCATTTCCATCTTTGTATGAATGTTTTCGTAAAGTAGAATTAAAACATGTTGGTTGTTCTTTCAGATGCCACGAAAGTATCAGAGGAAGACTGAAAAGGCTAACTATAGTATAGCCCAACTGCAATCTGCATTGTCCACAATTGTAGATGGAAGAGCAATAAGAGAAGTATCTCGGGCGTTTAACATACCAAGAAGCACTCTTTAAAAAAAAATTAAACAAAAATCTAACTTGGGACCCATATTAGGCTGAAAACTGTTTTTTCAGCTGCTGAAGAAGAAGAGCTCTAAGACGAATATTAACATTGTCAAAGCTATTTTATGGCATAACTAGGATAAAAGTCAAGAAATGCGCTTACGAATATGCAGAAAAAATGGAATAATTTGTCCATTTAATAAAAACAATAGATCTGCTGGCAATGACTGGTTTATCGGAGTTTTTAAAGAGAAATCCCACCATCTCGCTTCGGAAACCAGAAGCGACCAGTTTAAATAGAATAACGACGTTTAATAAGGACGAGGTATCAATATATTTCAATAACTTGGAAGAACTATTGACGAAGCATACTTGTAGCCCCGATAAAATTTTTAATTTGGTCCAAAACCCTGGTAACATATTTGCTGAAAATGGTTTAAAACAAGTGGGATATGCTACCAGTTGGGAACGAGGAAGGAACATAACCGTCTTCTACGCTTTCAGTGCTGCTCCAATTGCAAACGGACGGACCACCAGCAGCACTTTATTATTGTTCGAACGAATATTAATTAAATTTATTATTTATGGAAAAATGCACTAAAATGGAGACAAATTTACAAGAAATGGACTCATTACTGGAGCAATTCAAATCGCCACGTTTTAGAACGGAAAGATTCAACGTTTCATCAACACTGGATTGTTTCTTAATGGTCAATGGATAATGCCAACAATAACAAAAAAATATCATTTCTTCCAACCGATTCGCAAATATTGCTCGCGATCGTCAGCATCATTCCGATAAAGCGTCAAGCAACAATTATGAAATAATTATTTATAAATTTTTTTTTCATGCGTCGTATGCCGTTTATTAATAAAATTTTTTTTTTGGAGGTTGGAGCTTGGAGGTTATTTATAATCTCAGATTTATTACATCGTAACAATTGGAATAACGAGAGGGTAAAGTTATTTTTAGATCGCCAAGAAACCGGGTAACGTTGACAAAAATTCCTTCAATTCGATCTTTAGCTTTCTGAAGACAAACAATACTGAAGTATCGGCACACTCCGCACCGCACAAGTTTAATTAATTAGTTCGGAACAGCTGCTTCGAGGATCTTAATCTTAATATTTATTTACAACTATCTATTGTGGGACCTACACACTCTAAAACTAAAACGTGCGAAAAATACGGAAAAATACAAGACAAGCTCTCTAATCATTGCAACACGAAACGTAAAACATGCGTCCTCCTCACCCTACTAAATCAAAAAGATAGCAGTCCGTTCTCTCTGTTCATTAAATTTCTTTTTATGTAATTAGTTTCGTAAGCGTCTAACTAACGCGTTCTTAATGAATTTCAAGTTTTCTAATTTAATATTACGCCCGATTACCTAAGCCAAATTCTAAGAAAATATACAGTGTGCTCTTTACGTTTTAAATTTATTCACGAACAAGTTGGCTATGAAAGGGGTCAGGAAATTACCAATTTCCGTGCCTGCAAAATGAAGCAAGTCTTAAGAACTCAACCAAATATTCTATGGTTTCTGCGGCCCACAGCTCGTAATGCCAGCAATCTTTTGTCGCAATTGTAGAAATTTTTTGCAAATATTTATATCTTTAATTAAATACTTTCATCTATATACAGGTTGTAGCACCTAAGACGCCTCGAACCACAGCTCCCCTATCATACAAGATATCGAAGAAAGTCTAAGAGCAAAATTGTGCATAATTACTAGCGCCATTTTCTTAAAATATTTGTAGTCATCAGCGGCGTGCCGTATTCCAGTGGCGTATCAAATGTTTTTTTTTAATGGGACACTATGTTTTATTGCAGATTTGGAAAGTTCTTGAAGAGTACTTATTTTTTTGTGCAACATGGCATACTCCTACCTTTAGTGGTTTCGCTGTTACATTTTTTTCCCCACAGTCAAACCATCGTTTGAAATTTTTTTTTTGGTAGAAATCGAATTGCACCAGCGCTTAGGTTTCGAATTAGGGATAGGGATAGGGATAGACCAAGAGCTCTTGCACCTTTATATAATTTTTTTTCAAGTGATTTATGGAAAGTAGCCTTCGCAAATTGTAATTTTTTTTTTCAAACATTTGAAATGGCACTCCCCTAAAAAAATTACATCGTTAGATAGCAGAAATTTCAAGATTTCCATCGGTACCAAAAAAAACAACATATTTCATAACAAAGTGTTTAAAAAACAAAAAGTTGTTACGTCAATTTGTCGGCAAACGTCCTTTTCCGAAATCAAGTCTGTCATGTTAAAACAAAAGAAGTGCAATTGTCAAAACAAACGGTAAAATGACGGAAGAAACACTGTTCTCTGATAAATGTTATGAAAATGCTTAGAACTCAAAAAGAAATGGTTGACATTGTGTTTATTCTTGGAGAATGTTACAAGAATTATTTGTTGGCGTCACGAGTGTACGTTGAGAGATATTCTGGCAGAGCGCACCCAAACCTACGTGGGCTCCAAAAAGTGCTGGATAGATTTACATACTACTGTTCGACGAGCAAAGAGAGTTAGAACGAAGCCAGTTCTGACTGAAGATAATGAATTGCAAGTTCTGGAGGCGGCTGGTTGAAAATCCTGATATCAGTATCATCTCACTCTTCAGAAGTACAAACTCCATCCATTCAAAATTCAACTGCACCATGAATTACAACCTCAAGATTTTCAAGCCGGACAGAATTTTTGTGTGTGGGCTATCGACAAAATCGACCCAGATAAAACCTATCTTATGCGCGTGTTATTTTCCGACGAATCGACATTTCAAAAAGATGGGGTAGCCAATCGCCACAATTTTCATTATTACTCCGATGAAAACCCGCACTTCATGAGAATTGGAAACCACCGGCAAAGACGGTCGCTCAATGTTTGGGATGGCATACTGGAAGAACACCTACTTGGTCCTTACTTCTTCGACCGAGGAACCTGAACGGCAATAATTATTTAAAGTTGCTTCGTGACGACTTAGTTGAACTCTTAAAAAATTTTCCCTACACGATGTTTCCCTACACGATGGGGCTCCTGCACATATTAATCGTGCCGTTCGGGAATATCTTGATGAAAGGTTTCCGGATCCATGGATTGGTTGTGGGGGTCCAGCAAGGTCACTCCCGTTGACTTCCCCCTCTGGAACTATATCAAGAACGAGATCTACAGGACGGTACCAACTATAGCCGAAGATATGCGAGAGAGGAATCGCGCGGCTTTCGGTGATGTATCACCGAAAGTCCTACAGGCGGTGTCTAGGGCCCTGTGAGCCGAAGTTACGATTATGCCTCCAACGGGAAGGTCGTCGTCATTTCGAACATTTAGTTTAGGTAGCTAGATTTTCCAATCTATTAACTAACAATTCTTGCAACATCGCTGAATAAGCACCATATTTACCACTTTTTTTTATTATTATTATGGCAGACTTGATTTCGGAAAAGGATTCAAATCTGCAGGTCCGATAAAAAAAACCTTAGGCCTATAACGCCACTGGAATACGGCAGGCTGTAGCCTGTAGTAGTATTTTAGGAATATGGCGGTAGTAACTATGCACAATTTTGCTCTTAGACTTTTTTTGATATCTCGTATGATAGGGAAGCTATGGTCTGAGGCGTCTTAGATTCTACACCCTGTATGTTTCCACGTCATTGTCATTACTATTATTTTTAACATTTTTTCTGGCTCTTTTTTTCATATTCTTGATGTCTTTGAAGGTCCGTACTCTAATAATAATATTAATAATAATAATAATTATTATTATTATTAAATTATTTAATTATATCATGTATGTAGTATGACGTAGAATTTTAAAAAATAATTAAAAGTTTTTTGATGCGTTAATTTTGTCCAGGAATTTTTTGTCTCGATATATCTAACGCAATACTGACAACTGATAACATTACAATCAGAAATAGCCACAAAAACATTGTTGATCAAAATATTTTCAGTAATACACACTCCGTCAATATATCACTCACGAAAAAAACGTTATCATTGAAGAGCCGGATAAGCTACATTCGAGAACTGGTATTAAGCGGTTATTAATTGGTGCTCGTCCTGAACTCCTGACCCAGCCTATCTGAAGAGATTGGAACGGCTGTAAACAATTGCACGCTGTCGAAGCGATGTTTACAGCTGATGCACAATTTTCGTGTATGGCTTGCCGATATCTCCTTTCTTATTGACTTACAATTAGATTAGATGTGCGAGATGTCCTTTGAATTGGCGTAATCGAGTGGCAGGGTTTTTTTTTGAACCAGGGAAAACTATTATAACCTATTGCTGAATACTATCGGTTTTAGAAATTCCACGATAATAAACCGGGAATTGATGGCGGAATTTCATAATTTTTGACCTTGAATTTCGATCGAGATGTTGTTTGGATGTTTTGCAACATGTTATTTTGTTTAGTAACTATGCGAATTTGTATACAATGGACAATTTTTGCCGTGGCGATTGTATCTTCTTCTATTTTTTGTTTGTCACTTTTATAGATTTATACCGGGTGTTTCACTGGCAGGGAATTCCTCTATAATTCGTAAACAGTGTGAGATCTATGTATATAGATCTATGTACAGGGTGTTTTGTAACCTCGCTACAATTTTCAATTTTGTTTTCTTAAACGCAGTACCGTCAATATTATTGCATTTTTAATAATGTTCCCGGAACTTACACATACTACGAAGGTTTGGTGCCCTGATGTGCTTATGCCGAGTGCGCTGGAAATCTAGCTACCGCCACGTCATGTGGTTAATGCTCTGTACATAATCCTACGAATATTGCTGATCTAAGCAATCTCTGAAGTTAATTCAAATATGAAAAGCTGTATTGTATTTGCAGTTTATGTCTTTGCGATTCTCGATTTTCAGTTCAATGGCGTACTGGTAATAGCATAGAGGTTGTTTCGTGTCCTGTGTCCAATCAATAAGACCCTACGTGTTATTTTTATAAGATCCTATAGATGTTTGACAAGAAAATAGAGTTTTTCAATTCTTTACGAAAACTCACTTTATTAGTAAGAGGGAGTACGAGAGTTCACCCGAACGTATATAACAATATCTAACGATATACACTGCCGTTCAGAGAAGTTCGGTCGGTTAGTAAAAAACATGAAAAAGTTACAGAAACAAACGAAACTAAAAACAAAATGCAATTTTATTGTATGTACAGGGAAAAAAGACAAAAATAAATAAATAAAAAGTTATTCTGGCCTAATATAACATACTGAACGTTATTTTTTTTTTCATCGAAAAAACCTCCTTTGCAGTTAATCACCGCTCGAACTATTCTAGGCATTCTTTCGATAAGTTTTGTTAAAACGAATTGTGGAATATTAATCCATTCATGTTACAGAATATTCCGTAAATGTTCTTGTGAAGTTGGGCATATCTTTCGGATCCTCCTGTCTAGTTCATCCCACAACAGCTCTATAGGGTTCAAATCTGGGCTTTGTGGGGGTCATGCCATTACTTTCAGGGTGTGCTGTTCTTCTGGCTCCTTTAGATAGTTCTTACAGACTAACGCAGTGTGTTTTGGGTCGTTGTCATGCATGAATGTAAAGTTACGGCCTATTATACGCAATCCTGATGGCACTGCATGATTCTGGAATATTGTAAAATAATTTTCCTTCCTCATTACACCCTGCACTCTGCATAAATCTCCCGTCCCAGCAAAGGAGAAACATCCCCACATTAATACAGAACTACGCCGTTGCTTCACTGTAGGCACAATGCAGTTCGGGATTTATTTTTCGGTTTTAGATCTTCGGACATAAACTCGTCGATTTTGCCCAAAAACCTTAAACTTTAACTCGTCACTCCAAACCACGTGTTTCCAATCATCTAACGACCAATCTAGATAAGAACGGGCCTACTGTAGCCGTTTTGCTCTGTGTCCCCGAAGGTCCGCTTGTTGAAGTCGACGTTTTACCGTACTCGCCGAAACTTATTCTTCACGGCCGCGATTGACTTCGGCTGCTATTTGTGGCGCTGTTAATTTTCTATTGCGTTTGCTTAATAATACAATTCTCAAATCTTCAGCTTTTGTTGTTTTCCTCCAGAAACGTCCAGATGCTCCAGGACGAACACGATTTTCGATAGTTCCAGTTGTCCGATATCGCTTTATGATGTCATTTACTGTTGAACTTCTCATATTTATATTTTCAGCAATTTGTCGCCCCGAATATCCTTCTTCGAACAGCGTAATAATGCGTGAACGTTTTTCTACACTGGTAGGCTTGCCACGTGCCATTTTGAAGTAAATTTTCTTAAAACTTTCGCGCAAAAACGACAGATGCACACCAACACACGTTTAACAGTAAAATGAAGCAAATTTATATCTTTACGCCTGTGATAAATAAACAAGAATGATACTGCGGTATATTTCCTAAATGTATTGTTCGTTAATAATCCCCGAACGACCCGTTTCAAAAGATCGGCACTTCCGAGAAATTCTTGGAATGATAATAAAAGGGACTTTATTGTGGTTGTCGCAATATTTCTACTTTACATAGTAATTTACGGCTTTAATCCCTTAGAAAAGAGTGTATGCTTAATATTTTTCTAATTTTATGTATTAATAATTGTATACAGTGTGATATAATAGATTTTTATTGTATGACCGAACTTCACTGAACGGCAGTGTACATAATTTAATTGTATACGTTCCCTATATTTTCAAAATCGCATCTGTAATGTAAGACGTAAATAATGAGGTACAGTCTTACAGGTTTTCAGGTCTTTGTGTTATTCTTGTCCTTATCCTGGAAAATCTTCAAGTACCGTCGGAGAGAAGGCGATCAAAATGATTTCTTCAGATAACTGAAAAACAAATTTGTTTATTTCAATGCAATTAAAAATATAACTTTGTTGATTGGTCACCGAGCACGGGCTGAAGTCGATCATATTAAAATACATACTCTACAACGATTTCGGGGTGAAGTCAATCCTTCAATTTTCTCTACCTTAGTTATAATTTTGAGCCCTGATGAAGTATTCGATTTTAATTCGAAATGTAGGCAGCTACATTGAGAACCTAATAAATTAATTCGTTTTAATTTGCTGGACTTCCCAAAAGCTTTATCTAATTCTATACCACAGCAACGACTCCTGGTAGAAGTAAATGTGTATATATGTACTTTCCAGAGTTATAGCAACATTTGCGGCAGAATTTTGCAATAAAATGCACACTGACAAAAAAATAGATTTATTCTTTGAGTGGGCTTTGAACGGTCATTTTATTTTTAGAAAGGTTTCCCGACTAAGAAGGTGCCAAGTGTGCGCCAGTGTACCGACATTTCGCCCTCGACTGTACGGAGCTTCTCCTGGGTTGCATTTCAAACCCTGCTGGCAATCAACTGTTTAACACGACGGGTTACGATAGGCACAACTTTACACATTTGCAGCATCTATAAAAGAAAGTATAATCATACAGTAATTGAAAAAAAGATGGTCCAAATCTTACAAAACTAATAAATAGCTACCGGTTTCGAGCTATACTCTGCTCATCCTCGGTTAAAAAAAGTACTTGTGTGGGACTCAGTTAGTGTCTATTTCTTTAAACAATTTAGGAAATTCTTACAAATTTCGACCACAAATCTTGAGCACAGAGAACTCCATCAATTTTGTGCAGACTATATATATCAAAACCACTAACTAGGAGGTCTAGTAGTATTAAATATGATTTAGGGATTAGTATTAGTATTAGTATTAATAGGCAAAGGCACAGAAGCCTTTGGTCACTGCGACCTTAATAGATCTATTGTAACAAAATGCCCTTATATGTGTTAGAGTAGATGAAGGCTCTTAATAAACCTTAAAATTACTCCTAGCATCTTCGTCCCTCAATTCAGTAGATATCAAGAACAGTTTACTATTCTTATTCTATATTGTTGTCGAGTGCGACTGATGGCAACACAATTACATAAAATGTGTTCTGCTGTCTCTAAATCTTCTAGACATAGATGGCATATTTGATCCTCAGCTTTTCCTAGATTGAATAGGTGATATTTTAGGGCTGCATGACCTGCCAGAAATCCCGCCAGTAATCTAAGGTGCCTTTTGCTGAACGATAGCTGGTGTCTTAGGCGAGCCTGATATAAATGCTTTCGCCTGTTTTTGTCCTGGAATATTGACCCGGTACGAGGTCTTTTGATCGTCCTCCGATACTTTTATTACTTGTTTCATGTGGCTCTCTTGAAGGCCACAGAAGGGACTAAGACCAATGTTGTCTGCTTACCCAGCTTGTTTGCCTTTTCATTGCCTTCGATCCCTTGATAGTTTGGGACCCATCGCAGGGTAACGTCGTTTCTATGTCCCAGTTTCCTTAAATTGTGTATACATTCGTGAATCAGACCAGATTCGTATGAGAGACTGTCACTGAGTATAGTTATGTTTATCCCTTTCTCGAGGTTCTTTAAGACGCACAAGTTCAAAGCAGAAATCTGCTTGAATGATTTTGGGATTGTTCGTGTCGTAATAAAATTATTAACATTCGTTTCTTGAATTTGCTGCAATGGGAAAAAATAAATGTTTACTATTTATTTAGTACCAGTAAATTTTGAAGAAATACCTTAGCTCTAAACTCGTTAATTTCCAAGATACCTTTGATTTTCTAAAAATTGTGTCACTTACATTGTTTGACATATGCGATTCTGTAATCTAAACACTTCTTTTGGAAATAGACAAAATTGCGGTTATATTGAAAATCTGTTGTTCGCAGAGCAATAAACAACGATAAGGAACCATCCGACACATTCGCAATTTAACATTATCGACCAAATTTCACCAATTGTCATCCAATAGCACAGTTCAAAGTTCTGTTGAATGTATGATACCCTCAGATAGCACGAGCAATCTCCTTCCTCCCGGATATTACAGTCTCTGACCCATTTTTATGGATCCCTCCATTCTACATCCCTTCTCTTCAGCTATCTCTCTCTCTATTCTTTCTCTATCTGAGTTTAGCACTGTGATAAAGCTATGCATGCATTTTATTCCAATTCAATTCCGATTCTAGCATAGTTGTTAACGGTTACTATCTGCCCTAGCTGCAAAGCTATGCTGTTTCTCAGCATCCCATCTGCTGCAGCTGAAGACAGTATGCTCCGGCGAGTCTGGTGAGCCGCAGTTCCGTCGTTATCCGAAAAACCTTTTGCTATATAATCGAAAATGACCGTGACCCGAGAAGAACTGCGTCAGATAGTAGTCCGCTTTTCTGGCCTGCATTCAACCCGTCAGGAATAGGTATCCTTGTCCATCTTACGACTTCCTCCGTCTCACTCCAGATATTCTGCCATGTTACAAGAGTGGCTCCTTTTATTCTTTGTATATCCGATTTCAGTTCCCGGTCTCTTAACTTAAAAATTTCCAGCTACTGCTCCATCTGCAGCTTTATTTGAGGCATTATACAATTATTTCTTTTTAGTTTGTCGTAAATAATAATCTTAATAAATTCTTTATTCAATAATTACAAAGATCTATACAACATTTGTTGAGTAACATAACGCATTAAGATTTTAAATTAAAAAAAGTCATTGTTAGAAAAATAGTAAATGCCATACAGTCACTTTATTAATATATTAAATATGATACGAAACTTTATCGATTAAAATTTGTTATGAGTTCGCAATAATAATAATAATAGTTTATTGTCCAATGCCTTCCAGTTACAGGAAAACATTATACAAAAAATACGTACAATACCAAGAATAGTAATTGCAGACAAAATAAAAAACCAGTAAAAAGAAAAAACTCAAAACATTAATTTTACTAAAAAATACATCATTATAGAGTGTGTCGGTTATGCGGCACATAGAAGTAGTGGGAAAAAAGGATAACAGATTTGTTCGAGGTATGGCAAGGGAGAAAATAGGAGAAGAACGTGAAGATGTGTGAGGAACTAGAAAATTCAAGGAAGAAAGCAAGTCGAGACAATAAAGGACGCCACGCACCAACTTCCAGGAAAAACGTGCACTTTGTCGTTCCCGACGAGGGTGTGCATCCCATGTCGATCGAGAAGAGCACCATAATCGATGTTCCGCACTGGATAAATTCCATCAATCTTGAGGGATAAGAATTTGAGAAATCTCCGTTGAATCTTCTCCATTTGGAGTTGTAGATAGATGTAGTGTGGTGACCAAACAGGTGAAGCATATTCAAGTTTGCTTACAACAAAGGTGTAAAATAAAGTTTTGACAAGGGATATATTCTCAAAGTATCTGCAGGTGCGCATTACGAAGCCTAAAACTTTCGATGCGGAAATACGAAGGTGGTTGATATGCGGCCCAAAGCTCAAACGACTATCAAAAATAACTTCAAGATCGCAAAATTCATTAACTCTCAGAAGTGTTTGGCTGTTAATGGAGTAAGTGGTAGGAATTCAGTTAAGCTTCCTTGTGAATGACATGTAGCAGCACTTGTTCACATTGACCAACAGCTTTGAAGAGGCAAACCAATCGGTGATCGTATTAAGCTTACGCTGTAGCTCAATAACGTCATTCCAGTTCTTAATAGGCATAAATATTTTTAAATCATCTGCATAGGCTAGAACAGGGCAAGATACAGAAGCCAGTAAATCATTGACGTAGAGATTGAATAATAATGGACCCAAATTCGAACCCTGTGGAGTACCTGAAGACGGACTAAATTCGAAAGATTTGAATCCATTACAAGAAACATAGTTGCTTCTGTTGGTCAAATAGGACTTTAGAAGTCGAATAAGTGATGGACTGAAGCCAAAAGCAGAACATTTCTGAAGTAAAACATTATGATCTAATGTGTCGA
The DNA here is from genome assembly GCA_902655005.2 of Marronus borbonicus. NCBI lineage: Eukaryota > Metazoa > Arthropoda > Insecta > Coleoptera > Scarabaeidae > Marronus > Marronus borbonicus. The sequence goes on along the minus strand of LR737389.1, from coordinate 1,633,527 downwards.
ATGCTTTACTGAGGTCTGTGTATATCACGTCAGTAGTTTTGAAAGCCGGGCCTCGTTTCACAGTGATGGTGCTAGGCGGCGGTAAACAAGGTAAGCGTCGCAGGGGGACGCATCATGTGAACGACCCTGCACCAGGGTCTCATTAAGAACAAATCAGTAACGGGTGTTTTGCAGAATTACACTAGTATCACAATTGGTTGGTTGGCGTTTAGGCTTCAATACGACGTCGTGGCGGTTAGCCACGGTCACTAGACTGCCGGTAAGGTATACAAAACCAATGGTACTTTTCTAACGTTGGACATCGATTGACTCTAGGTCAGCAAAATCAGTTAAGCGTAGGTCAACAATCGGGAAATGATAATAATGGCAGTAAACACTTGAGTCACATAAGCAAGTCGATGTTAAACCAATTCAATAGGTGCAGTGTAAACAATCGGGAAATGAGAATAATAGTGGTAGTAACACTTCAATGACATAAACAAGTGAATGTTGGACCAATTCAGTAGGTGAAATGTCGATTGAAGATTAGTTGCCAACGTTCTAAACATGGAACGTCACGGTCAGCAGGCTGTCCACGTTTTTTCAGTAAGGTTCTACAAAACGCTTACAGTAAAGAAAAAAAGCAACTGCGGTGACTGTTGTTTAATATAGTCTAGCTTAATTCCATTGACGATTCCAGTTTATGCACATGTATCGAATTGAGAATTCTTGCGCCTATTTCCAGAATTTCGCCTACGTATGCGTGCCTTGTCCCCCGCAAGGTCTCCCGACATGCTTGTTCAGTTGGCTGAACTTGGATGTTCGGATAAGGTGGACGGAAGGAGGAGAAAATAATCATAATATTAATGATCTTTATTGCCCAACAGATTAATTCCATTCACAAGACCAATAAATATAGATATATAAAAAATAATAATTCATAAACATTGAAATAGTGGAAGGAAAGTAAAATAGAAAAATAGAAACGACGCATACTACGTTAAACAATGAAGTTACATATGAAATAATAATTTATGAAAACAAATGGATCCGCATAACGTTTATTGCAATTACTATCAATGTGGTACAAAGGAGCTTTTAACAACGTGTTGGTTCTAGTCTTAGGGGTTAGGAACATATCGAAAGACCGCGTTAAATATGCTGGCACTACAAAATTTATCTGAGCTAGCAAAGACGGAGAATCTTCTGCTACCAAGTGAATCCACCGAATGGCGATTCAAGAGCCGCCGCAATCTGTATTTCTCTCCGGGTATGAACCATCACACTTAAATGGCAGATACTTTAAAAATCGTCTCTGCGCACGTTCCACGGAAAGGTGACTTCAGGGAGACCTCAAAGCTGTAGGATTAATAACTTGTCTACAGGATCTCATAACGAAACCCAAGGCTTTATTGGTTGATGCCCAAATATCACGAATGTGGTCAGTGAGACGTAATGAAGAGACCCAAGTCTCTAAATATTTCCACTCGAGGTATAAGGATTTCATTTATTGCGTACGAGAAAGTAATGGGTGTTGTGGTTCTCGAGTAACTCACTATCGCAAATTTGTCAACGTTTGCACTAGTTCTATTGTACTCGCATCAACTCTGTATGTTCTGAAGGTTCTCTAGCAGATTCCCGCAATCTTCTAGAGTTCCTACTCTTGTAAAAGTCTTGAGATCATCTGCATATGCCAGAGCTCTACAGCTGCTCAATGTTTCTAGAAAATCATTAATATGTACATATGTATTGTATAAGAACGAATCTAGCATCTAACATGGTGTGTAATGCCTCGAAATGAATCCGTTGTAAGAAAACATAACATGATGATTGGTTAGATATGAAGGTATAGGTTCCAAAAAAGTGCCAGAAAAACCAAATGCATCCAATTTAGATATAAGTATGGAATGATCTATAGAGTTGAAAGCTTTCGTAAAATCTGTGTAAATTACGTTAACCTGGTCGCTAGTGTCAATAGCTTCGCTGATATATTGGTTAATTTCTACTAGATTAGTTATAGTAGATCGGTTAGTAAGAAAGCCATGCTGTTGCAGAGAAAACTGAACTATTGAACAGTTGATTATACAACGTACACTCAAATACCTTGGAGAAATTGCAAACCACATTAATCGTGCATTAAACGCGGTTTTATTGTATTTAACATATGATCATTAACAATATAAAAAAGAAACATGTTCGAGACAAGTTTCAAGACAAGAAACAAGACATCCCTAATACAACGCAATTATTACAAGCATAAGCATTTGCGGATTATCGTTTACAAGTCGTTGCTACTGCGACTACTAGATCATTTCCAACAGTCGTGTTATCGACCTCCTTTTTTTTCGAGCATAAAATCAAATTAATACAGATTATATTGTCCCAGGTCAATGATCCTACTGGAAAAATTATCAATACATAACGAAACGGCTTGAGAATACACGTTTTAGATACTGGTTACATTTAGTCTTGATGTTTGGGGTTAAATGAAACGCTCCCTGTAATGTGTGGTTTTTTTCGGAAAGAAATTGTGTTAAAATTAAAAACAAGTTAAAAAATGTATCATAGTCACATAAAATTTTATTCTTTGTTCCGTGAATTAGGGAACACTTTATAATAATAATAATAGTAATAATACACATTTATTTCTAATAGTAACATAATAGATGCTAACGAAACACGTCACAGATACAAGGAATCAATAAAGAAAGTACACTACATATACATACCAATAAACATATAAGCCATTACATAGTTGCCTTAAAATAATCATTAATGGAATAGTAATTGACCATTTAAAAGATAACGCTTTACCTGTCTTTGGAAAGTTTTAAAATTATTAAGTTGTTTGAGGCCAGTAGGCAATTTATTGTACAACTTGCATCTCGTGAAGTTCAAATATCTCCGAAAAGTGGTCGTTCTGTGTTTGGGTGGTAGCAGATAATTCATATTTCTTGTGTTGTGTAAATGGGATGAGTTAGTGGTAAATTCATCGCGGTATTTGTAAACAAAACATAGCACTTCAGAGATGTACGAATCATAGAAGGTTAGGATGCTGTATTCTTTAAAGGCGTCTCTACAGGAACTTCTCCAACTGAGTCCTGCTAGCAATCTAATGGCTCTCTTTTGTAAAATAAAGACTCCAGAGGCATTAGTGCCCATTCCCCAATGAATAACTGCATAAGTCATTCGAGAAAAAAAGTTAAAATAGTAGAAACTTTTTAAGACATCAAAACCACAACTCCTCCGCAAATTATCTAATGCATAACAGGCTCGTGACAACTCGCTACATAGAGTGTCTACATGGTTTACCCAACTAACACATTCATCGACCAATACGCCGAGAAATCTTGTCGACTGAGTGAACTGGGTAAGTTGGTTATTTAAGGGAAAACCGGATATGTTATATCTCCTTCTGTTAAATAAAAGAATTTCTGTTTTATCCGAATTGTGTTTCACGTGATTTTTATACATCCAATCTTGAACAGTGATAAAAATGCTATTTACTTGTTGCAACAGCTGTTTGAGATTAGTTGAAGTAACAACGATGCTAATATCGTCTGCATACAGAGTTAAATTTAAATCCAGGCCTAATGAAATTGGTAAATCATTCATATAGATCACAAATAAAGTTGGTCCGAGGATAGATCCTTGTGGCACCCCCCTGGCAACACTACATCCATCCGAACGAACACCATCACAAACGACTCTCTGCTGGCGATCAGTTAAATATGATTTAAACCACCTTTGGCATATTCCGTTGACACCACACCTTTCTAACTTATACAACAAAATGGAGTGATTAACATAGTCGAAAGTTTTCGACAGATCGATGAATATCGCCACCCAAGGCGTCCCCGAATCAAGCGACTCATGAATGCTACTAATAAAAGTAAATAGAGCAGTATTAGTTGATCGATTAGGTATAAAGCCGTGTTGGTTCTTTGATAGTAGGTTAAACTTATGTAAATAAGATATAATATTTCTGTTCATGATTGTTTCAATTATTTTTGAAAAAGTTGATAGGATACTTATCGGTCGATAGTTATTTAAGTTGTTATTATCCTCCTTTCTTGAAAATCGGTTGTATATTCGCAGTTTTTAAACAAGACAGAAAAATTCCTCTTATGAAAGAGGAATTAACCAAGTAGGTTAACGGAGACACAATGTACTCGGCTGAGCGTTTCACTATGAAAGAATCGACTTCATAATTTCCAGCACTATGCGATGAACGTAATTTCAAGATTGCTTCGGAGATATCACTTTCAACTACGGGATGATTAAAAAAGGAATGGTTAATATGTTTTAAATTAGTATCAATAAAACTAAAATCAACAGAAGAATAGTTGCTGATCGAAATAATACTACTAGCAAGATTTAAAAAATGATCATTGAAAGCATTACATAATTCAGACACGCTGGAAAAATGATCTGGCAACTTCTTGTCACTTACATAGTTCTGTCTATTATTACGGATAACTGACCAAATTGCATTAGTTTTGTTTTGAGATGATAAGATAAAGTTGTCATTATTTTGTTTCTTTGTAAAATTTTTCATATTCGAGATAATTAGGTGTTAAAGTCGGATATTTTTTGCTAAGTTCCCTTAACAACTGCATGTTATTTTTTATTTGTACAATGTTAAACGTAACCCAAGATTTATTACGGTTGCCTTTCTCACATCTAACTAGCGAAAAGCATTTGTCTAAGTAGTATTTAAAAACAGTTATAAAATTTTGAAAGCTTTGCTAGGACATGGACTCTCGTAAACTGAAAGCTATGTAGAAATGTAGAAATATACTATGTAGAAATAGTTTATACCCAGAACTTGAACTGTTTTTGGACTGCCGCACTAAGGAAAAGGAAAATGTTCAGCCAGCTTTGAAATTTTGACATTTTTACATATTCATTTAAATAATAAAACATTCGGACACCATATTTCTTTTCATTTAGGCCACTACACAAGAAATGATTCGTGTTTAGAATCTTTCGATTACAAAATTGGGGCGAGATAATATTTTAAAATTATTACCCTAGATTGTAAGCTATTTTAACTTGTGTGTTAACGCCACTTTCCCTGAAAATTAAAATTCCAAGTTGTTCTCATCCAGCCTCACTTTTTCGGGAAAATCGAAAAACTGGTAGATGTTCAAAATTGTTCAAGTTTTTTTAAACATTGTTTCAAAATTTCAGAACCGTATCTTTTACAGATCAAAGGATAATAACCAAAAAAATGGCATCTGTTAGTGAGAAATTGACTCCCTCTGTAGATAAAATAAAATTGTGATAGTTATGGTTGGCTCGCCACCCCTTTCACCGCATCGAAATATTAAAAGCACCATTACTTGTAATCTAAAGTGTTTAAAAATAACCGTGACATACGATATATGAGCCTCAATTGTGTCGATGTTAGGCATATGTGCGTATTATGCTGGTAACTTTCGAATTTCTTCGCGCACACCCCCTAGTTCCTTTCCTTTAATTATAAGAATAAGAATAAGAATTTTAATACCTATTTTGTTAAATTGAAGATGAGGAACTCATGCCGCAGTGGTAGGGAAGAAGAACCAGCATCATGTTGCATTTAGATGACGCTTTCAACTACGCTAGAATTTAAGACGCACTTATTTCTTCCCACTAAAAAGAACTGATTAAATTGTAAATTATGTTTTTGAGGACAACCGTGGATTTGAATCTAAAGGTAAAGACGTCTGCAGCATTGCGATATAGATGGCAAAAGAAATTTATTAATTGAAGATGTTCCTCTTTGATCCTCAGCTGTCCCTCGGTATTAGTGAGTTAGAAGGGCTAAAAAACATTTGTTTGTGTGCGGTGGTTTCTGGAGCATCGTGTAATTTTCAAGTGATCTAAAGACGTTTTATCAGCACTTGTGGTATTGCAAGGTTAACAACAGGAAACTCTCGCACAGATAATTCTATCAGCTTAAATTTAGCACTTTTGCGAGAGCTATCTGGAATATATCGAAATCTACATCAACAGATTTCATTTAAAATTTCCTTTAGTATCATTTCAGGTAAAGGAATTGAGTTCATTTCAGACAAAAGTCAAGTCATGTCCAAACTATGTTGCAAGAGTTTAGCATTCTGTTGAGAATCCTGCTTCTTGGGATGAAAACATTTCCTACCTTAATATCAAAGAGACGGAAAATGTGGCGAAAAAAAAGGTGGTAAATGAAACAGCAGAGAGGAGTTATGTTAAATTTATTAATTAACTCCTGACAACCGATAGAAGAATACACATATTTTTTAGTTTTATTTAGATATTTAGGTCGAGTATGGCAAGGGTTAATTATAATGAAACAATTGTTAAAATTTCGATTTTAAACAAACAGGGAACTACGTAGACTTTTTTCCTTACTTTTTTAATATATAGAAACACGGGTCTGAAATTTTGAAAACAATATTTAAAACCTAGAACAACTCATTTCGATTTTCCAAAAACGTGGGGCTCGTTGGAAAAGTATCCTTCAATTTTTGCGGCCGATTTTGTTTTTGAGATACTTTGGAACAATGTAGAACAAACCTAAGGCAACTGGGAACAACCGTCAGAATTTCAATATTCAAAAAGATTCGGGCTTCGCACAAGCGACATTTTGTCCATAAAACCTATGTACTAGGTGGTATCTAAAAGATCTCGAAATGTAGCGATAAGTCATGTGAGTAGGTTGGATGAGCAACAACGACCATATTTTTCGGCAAGCACTGCTGTACGGCGAAAGCCGTACGTGGTCTCGGGTTACCATTACTCTCCAAGCCAATCCTTCCTTCACCATTTCTCTGAACGTTTTCTTCTCAAATCCTCTCTTAGATGACGGGACTTACACTGGTTGATGCTCGTTCGGAACATTCGTCGTCATCGACTAACGTTCGGGCATTTTTTGAGAGGCTTAAGTAAGCCGTAAATTTGTGATTTGATTCTCAGTTCTCGTTTTCTCAACATGTCTATGTTATAAGTTCTGCAGCATCCAGATCATTCGGATTTCTAATATTTTTTTTTCAATTTTGAATTCAATTAAGAGAAGCTAAATCTAAGTAGATGCAGTTGGAAAATTTAAGTAGATTCTACAACTCAAGGGCACTCATCTCTCAGGAACATCTCGTTTTGTGGTCTGAATTTGCCATTTCGCGACCTGTGTACAGCGTGCGGTCTTTCCGTCTCACTCCTTCGTACTCTAACCAAACCTCAGTTACAGTGAGAGGATTTTCTCGTTAAGATCATGCCAGTTTAAAAAACAATTTTCGACGTGCCAAGGCGAAGATTTCGGCAAAAAAATAAAACAGTAAACAAACTACTTCGTATCAATGTACTCTCTAAACACGTAATCACATTTGGAAAGTCTAGAGATTAAAAGGTAGTATTAGAAATTAAATAAGCTGTTAATTAACATAAAGAGTCAAATAAAAAACAAAACCAATCTTAAGGAAACAGAAAATAAAGCGCTTGAGCGTAAAGACTGGGAAAAGGATTTGATACATTAAATTTTAATTGCATGTCTTCTAAATAAATTACAGCGTTTCCTGTCACTTCTGGTCACCACGATCTTTGAATACATTGTTCTGCAGCTGTCCGTCGATAGGCTGGTGAGCTTTTAGAAGAATCTGATCTAACCGTTTTACATCGTTTAGTCCTGTCAACTCCAAAATCCTCAGCCACAGCAGTCTCGAATCCAGGATCACCCATAGCACGAAGATGTATCTTCAACATTGCCACTTACAAATCGTAACAGCTCTTTACACCTGCTAACATCCTACAAAATGCGATAGCTTTTCTCATGTCTGATCGGCACTGATGCCACTGCTGATGAACATTCACACCATAAATCTAGCCCATCTGGAAAAGTCAAGACACATCTGTACGTACTAGAGCCTACAACTTTTATTCACGTAGAACCTAGATACAGCTAAAAACCGTGCTAGAGTTAGCTACACTTAGTTCTTATTCGCGTGATTCTGCCACAGAGCTAAAATTACTCTCAGTATAGGAGGTTGAAACACTCTGTACATACGTAGTAGTAGTAGCAAACAGGATATACAGAAATAAACATGTTAATTAGATAAACAATGCCATTCGTTGACTTTTGACTTATCCAAGTCGTCCATTTCGACCGCACCATAGCACACAGCAAATACCTTTCGAAGCAGAACTGATGAATTAAGGAAGATGTAATTGTATGGATCTAATGTTTGAAATAATTTACATACACATTGTAAGCATCTATATATACACATATCATGTTATGAAACTTAATGAATGCTCTGTGTGATAATTAAACCAACCATTAATGTGCATTTAGACAATGCTTAATCGGCTAATATCGAAGTAGAAGGAATAATTCTATTCTACGGGTAGAAAAAAAGGGACGATATGGAGGTCATCGGGGTTTCGGACGGAATCCTACCTCCCTTTAGAATTAAAATTTAGTGATCTAATAAAATTATTAGAACGTGAAATAAAATAATACCATAAGAGCTGTATAGGTTATGTAAAATGGTTAATACTATTACTATTTGGTTGTTGTATTTTCCAGGAAGTTCTATGTAATCTTTAGATCAAGATGCCATGACTCCTAAATACTAATACTTCATTTAGTTCCAAGATTTGATTTAGGAACTTTGTTAGGTTGGCGCCAAGAGGTATTTTACTCGCTGCTTCAAAGAATGGTGACATAAGCAGAAAGCAAATAGCGGTGTGAGGTAAAGAAACACTCGGAGCACTGCTGATAACGCTGCGTAAACAGAAACACGTCTGTTGGCTATCTAGGATATGGTTTTGAATGATCGACGAATCAAAGTGCGCGAAGAAAATCTCGGCAAGGTGGGTGCCGCGTTTGCTCTCAGCGGAGAATAAACGCAATTATGTGGTCGACTCCTTTTCTGCCGCAAAGGTTGACGAGTTCCTTCGTCGATACAAAACAGTGGGTTTCTGGCGAACGGGTTCTGAAGAAGACAAAGACATTCACCGTATTCACCGGATTTGCCCACCAGTGACTTCATTTTATTTCCAAATTTGAAAAAATAACTTGACCGACAATGGTTCATGTCGAAAGAGGAAGTCATCGCCCAAGCAGATGCCTATTTTGAGAATCTTTCGAAATCCAACTTTTTTAAGGGCTTGAAAAAGCTGCAGAAATTTATTTATAAGAAGATTCTGTTGAAAAAATAAATAAAAATCTGCAGAAAATACTTTGTTTTTTTATCATTTTTTAAGGACTTATTGAACGACCCTCGTACGAATAAGAAATAAACAAATATGTAATATAATTTTAATTTAAATATGCATTTGCTGGAAAAAGTCTGCAATAACTGTGCTTTTTATTATTTTTCGCAAATTTTCAAAGAACATTTCGATATTATTTAAAATCTTGTTCTTCTGTTCTATCTTCCTCCGTATATAGAAAGGTGCGTAAAGTTTCAATGGCCTTTGTAATGTCTCAGACTTATTATCTTTCTGCCTCTTCCAAAGGCAGCTAAATTTCTTCTAAAATGTCATCGTCTGTAGGAAGATCTGATGAAGGCTTCAGCATCAACAAGAATAAAATTATTAAAATTTGATTCTTCGAATTCCTTATGGTTGAGGCCTATCGATGCTTTACATTGCTGTCTCTATCATCATTATTAATAGTATTACCATGTTCCCTTATGAATTCAAGGAGAAGACCATCTTCGGGGAGATGAAGATGTTCTAAATGCTCTCCAAAACCAACTTTCTAGAAACAGTTAGAATTAGGTGTCCCATCCCTCTCTCATTCAAGACTTTCTGAGCGGCGTCGATCAAAAACAATTTGGAAATGTTTTCATTCTCTTCCATTTCCTTGATGGCATTTGATAAAATTCCACGTCGATAATGACTTACGGTTTTCTATAATTCCCTGGTCAAGGAAGAATGCGAGTTCAATCAACTTTAATTGGGTGTGTAAATCTTGTTAGCGAGTGGGATCAATAATCATAAGAATTTTGCTGTTTTCTGAAGAGAACTTTCGATCCTATTTCCGAGCTTTCTTCCATCCGCCTCACACTCAAAAGACAACCATTTAACTCGACGGAAGCAACGCGGTCCCTTGCCTTTTCCCATTAACAAAATCTTTAGTTTTTCCGATCCGTCCATGTTGGTTGTAAAAAGCCATGTTACTCATTCCTTACTATGCTTCCCGCCGTTGAAAACAAGCGTTTCGTCCGGAAGTCAGCTAAAAAACGATCCGTTTCGTCAGCGCCTCGCTCCTAATAGTTTTCCAATCCCGGTAAAGTATTACTTTTCCAAGTTTCGCAATCTCCATCATTTGCATCAGCACTTATTCCACATTGTTTCTGGAATACGAAGAACTTCGTTGTTGTGCACATTACCGAAACAAACGTTACACACACTTTCTTTTCCACTTATCAAGCCATCTAGAAGGCTTATATAGCCTAGGGTTATATTTAATTTTGTACCATCCATATTCCAAAACGGCAGTGTCCATGTTTAATGAATTTTGGCTTCTTAAGTCGCTTGGTTCTTTCGCACTTGCCACCATCAAAATTCAGCAAACGTATGGACGATTTATTTTGTTGAAATTGTCGAAGAAGTTATACTTAGCGGCTGCATCTTTCTTTCTAGCCGCTGCTTGAACTTCTTTTTCCTTTGGATTATGGCTAACGCTTAGTGCGTTTTTAAAATCCGTATAATTGGGTGGACTAATCCTCGTTTTTTTTTCTTTCTCTTTTCGTTTGTTTTTATAGTTTGTGGCTAGTCTTCGCCGTGTTTACTATTTCTCTTCATTCCTTTCTGTTCTGCCATTTTGTCTTCCAATCTGCTATTACCAGTGCTCGTACATCCTCTCCTATCTCATTTTTTCAGTTTGTTCTCGGCCTACCTCTTCTTCTTGGCCATAATGGGAACCCCTCTGATTATTTCGATTGGTTTCCTCCTCATTATATGCCCTGCCCAATTAAGTTTTAGTATCTTTACGTACTTTATTATATTTTCATTTTTCAATTTATGTTCTATTTCTTTGTTTTTCTTTAATCTTTGCTCAACCTCTCTTGTTTTATCTGGCCCTCATTATTTCGGTTTGTTTACTTATGTCTTTATTTTTCGATTGTGTTTTATTTCTGCCATATCTCTGGCATTCCTTTTGAATTTTTTCTCTTTCCTATCTTCGTTTCTTGTCCTATTGTTACTCTTAAGTAATTGAACGTCGTAACTATTTCAAATGTGCATGATGATTGATTTTCTCTTCTGTTTCCCTTCATATTTTCATATATTTTGCCTCTTCCTCATTAATTATCAATCCGTATTCCCTTGTTGTTTCTTCTAGTCAGTCAAATGCTTTTATTGGATCTTTTTGAGCGTTCGCTATTATTGTATTTGTTGGATTAGTTGATAGATGCGTTTAATTTGTTGCTGCCCATATTTTAGTAGTTCTGCCTCTGTTCTATCGCCCTCCTGGGGTTTGCCTTATTTGTTCCTGTATCTCCATTTCTGTGGAAAATTGGATTTTTTTCTTCCGCTTCTGTTAGTATTTCTTCCATCTCTGCCTTGGTATTATATTTTTCATTTAGCATCTGCTGGTAGCACTCCTTCCATGTATTGTCAATCTGTTGGGTGTCGTGTTCTCTTTCATCATCTTTATTTCACATACCTCTTGTTTCATTTCCTGTACTACTTTGGCATTCTATCTTTTTATAAAATTATCGTAGGTTGTTCCGGTTCCCTTCTTGATTTATTTCTTCTAACTTTTGATTTGCTATTCGCTTTTTTTTCTTCTTATTTTCTTTGCGTTTTATAATCGCTTCTGCTTTGTTCGTCTCTCTCATTTATCCATTTTATTCTCGCCAGATTTTTCTTCATCGTACCAGTATTTATCTCTCCTTTTTGTTGCTTTGATACTAAGCACTCCGCTGTTCTTATTATCATATTAATTATTTGAGTTTCTAATTATTATTACTATCCTACAAAAATTCTTTTCTAAAATCTAATAAATCATATTGTTGTCGGAAGTACATAAATTTAATAAAGATCTTCTATACCGCTATTATTTTTCATGGTGTTTTTCGTCTGAGTCATCACTGTTTATAAATTGATAGTGCTGCAGAAATTCTAATCAAATTTTAATACTCATTCGCAATAAGATCGAAGAAAGCGATTATGCGATCGAAAAAAAAGTGATAAAAGCGATTCGAGCTTTATATATAAATGCGGGAATTCAACGGACAGCCTTCAGTTAATCGACGACGTCGCGTTAAGCGAAAGTGAACCAACCAATAGCTTCTATTATAGCGATCTCTTCTAATTATCGAGAATGCCACCAAACGTAAGTGAGATTTCTACTTTTTTTTGTTCGGTTAGACGATCGTTTAAATGGACGGGAGCTATTTTCTTTTTTAATGTATCTATTTTTAATTAAATTCTTAAGTTTTGTCTTTGATTTTTGTAGCAAGGACCCGTGGGCGAAGAAAAATCTTTGCGAATCGCAATTATTGGCCAAAGTGCTTTTGCTGTTGATGTTTTCGATAGATTGATGCAACATGGTCACATTATTGTTGGTGTGTTTACTGTTCCTGATAAAGGGAAAAGGGAAGATCCTTTGGGTGAGTTAAAAAGAATTATTTCGGTAGTTTAGCCTTACTCTGATCTATTCCCAGTTTTATAGATCTAGTTCGAATAACTTACAGTATTTATTAAGGGAATAAATGTGTGAAAGCTTTAACATCCTTCTTCATATAAACTTATAATTTATTCCTTATAATAATATTTTGCTTCAATAATCTTAATATTCGCTGTATAATTTGCATGGTTTGGTTTATTTTCAATTAATTTTTTCTGTCGACTTCTTCTTCGGACCTTACTTCTTTTGCTCTAATTTTTTTTTGCATTCCACCAAAAATCACTTTTTTTTTCCTTAAGCTTCCATGGATCTATTATTTATATGGCTATGACAATGATTAATGATCTGACTCCTCTTTATTTTATTTTTGCAATAAATACAAGCTTTGATATTCTGCTGCGAGGTTGAATTAGAAGATGAAATAGACGCTTTTAAATATAAGAAAAAAAGCAATTATCTAATACGTGTTAAAATAGTTATTTTAATGTTACACTCTACAAATTTGTAACGATTAGCAACAATATTGTAAGAAGCAAGAACGCCCGAAAATTTTTACAGAAATCATATTAATGCATTGCTTTGTTGCCAACAAATTTGCATAATTATCAGCAATTGTGTATCGCAATTATTGAAATACTTAAATACATGTAACGAATTTTAACTTACTACATACATTAGTCTAATAAATTTTTCGGCTTAGTCATATCAATTAAGTAAACCATTAAGGTAAATGTAAAAACAATTGCAACGATTATTTGTATAATTAGAACATTCTGTAATAACATCTTAACCACTTTATGCGGTATTCTTATGGTCGTATATACGAGGGGTCTCTGCAAAGTTCTGGGAATTCAGCTACAATTTTTTTATTTTATTAATTTCCATAGATACTGGGATACATTTATCCCAACGATAAACTATTTTTTTAAGCCGTCCTCAAAGAACTTTTTCGGTGGATGCGGAAGCAATTCCCATCGTAAATCGCTCAAAACATCTTTTGTTTTTCATGCGCTATGGGGTTTTGCATTATTTTGTTGCAATACCGGACACTTATGCAACTTTCCAGGCCGTCTTCTGACCAGTGCCTGCCGCAGTGGTCCGGGTAATAAATTCGAATAATATTCTACGTTAATTGTAGTATCTTTCGGCAGATAATCCATAAAAATAATCCCTTCGCAATCCCAGAATACAGTAAGCATTACCTTTCCAACAGAAGGAACTGCACGTACCTTAATTGGAGACCCTTCTTCCGGTTTACGCCATTCTTTGGGAATAGGAATAAGGAATCCACGTTTCGTCAGTGGTTACTATCCGTTGCCAAAATTCATCACCGTAACGGGCTAACAGCTCTTGAAGTTGATGACAAGTTTCGGTCCCAACAGTCTTGGCACCCAGCAGGCTGAAACCTTGCCTATGTCCAAACAATCATGTAGGATGTCATGAACTTGTTGTGCATCTATTCCTGAGCGTACACTAATTTGACGAATAGTCAATCGCCTGTCCTCTTTCAGTAGGTCCTCCACGACAGTATTCTTTGTTTCGTTTATCGACGTACTCAGGCGACCACTGGATCTCTTCTAATGATGTTCTACCAGAACGACCCACCAACATACACTACTTTTAGATTCTGCAGACTCAGCAAACACGCCCTGCAGTCGTCTTCACACCCTCTTTCCAGAAAAAAAATTATTGCTCTTTGAGTCTTCCATGGTTACAAAAACAGTGCTACAAAAATGCTTCTGTATCTATATAACAGCTGACTCAGACTGAACTATATTGCACTGGATAGTTGCATAAACATGTCAAGACTTCACCAATAGCATTGCCTATATGTTCTGCTAATTTAATTAGAGCCACACAATTCCCAGTACTTTGGAAGCATCCCTCGTAATTGTGACTGAAAGAATGAGAACAAAACAGCAATATTTAATCCATCTTTTTGTATCTCCAACAACTTTCTCTATTTACAACAAGGTCAACTGTGAAAAACGTTACTCTAAGCGCTACGAGCCCGAGGGCTCGAACTCAAAACTTCGAGGCCAATGGCTGGGAGTACAAGGCATTACACTATCAATACCATTAATGACGAAAATCATTTTGTCCACGATTGTACGTACATCGTATGTATGTATGTAATTTAAAAAATTTAAAAACCTGGGATAGGTCAAGACAACTGAAGCCATATTTACAAGAAAAAATTTCAGCAATGTTGAATAGTTTCCTGGTGGTCATAACTAACTTGGATATAATATTATAGACATTTTCCTAAATATCTTGAAAAGCGTCAAGTTTAGATGCATAATGAATATGACATTTCTTTTGTTTTTTTTTCTTTTTTTTTGCAAGAGCAATTTGATCAGAAAGAGAAAAGTAGGTATTAAAAGCAAAAGTTTTGACACTTTCTTCATTTGAAAATTTAAGCGTAATTGTGGGACGCGCTGTATAATGTTTTCGAGGAATTAATTCGGTTTCTAATATTTACATAATACTGTCAACACTTATACAAAGTTTCACTTTTCTAAGTTAAACATTTTCAAGGTTATAGACCTTCACATGCACTCGTTCATCTGTTAAAAATTATCAAAAATCGCAAATTTTTCAGTGTCAGATTATTAAAGATATTTTAGTTCAATAGCACATGTCGGCTTTAGTGTAGTGGCAAGTTTTTAGAATTCCCCAATGTATATTTTCTCATTATCGAACGATGCTGTTCCGGGTGAGGCTCTCTGTATATAGAGTAGTAGTTGTTATTTCTACGAGAGATCACGTATTTATTATAATTAAAAGGAATCTAAAAGAAATTCGGTCCAAATAAAAATTTAAAAGCCTAATTGCTTAATCAGATCTTTCTACATCCAGATAATATCTAATATTATCTAGATGTACTACGGCTCATAATTATTTCGGCAGCCTAAATTTGCGATATAAATCATAGAAAAATAAGACAGAATTGTACATAAATGTATTTATTTCATAGTTTTATGCAATACACGTCAAAAAGAAAGAAAAATGTTTACAAAGTTAAACTTTTGTTTCGTCAATGTGACCTCCTTTGGATTTTATTACTGCAGCGCAAAGGTGCGACATTCTTGCAATCAGTTTTGCGAGCGTTCTGGGGTTATTTTCAGCCAAGCTGATTGTAGTGCGTTCCACATACTACCAACGGACGTTGGAGCTGATTGACGTGCGTGTCGGTCAAGCTCTTCCCACAGCAGCTCAATTGGATTCAAGTCAGGGCTCTGGGGTGGCCATTCCATAATCTCCTGTCTCCAAACGCTGCAAATATTCCTTGCATGGTTTGGACGTGTGATTTGGGTCATTGTCCTGTTGAAAGACAAAATTCTGACCCAAAATTCGTGTTCCTGAAGGTATCGCATGCTGCTGTACGATATCCCGGTAACCTTCTTTTTTTAATGTACCTTCAATTTTGACGATGTCGCTAACAGTTGTGCCACTAAAGCAGCCCCAAATCATTACAGATCCACTTCCATGCTTCACTGTGGGGACAATACAGTGCTCACTTGCACGTTCGGCCACCGATCGTCTGACAAATGTTCGCCTTCGAGATCCGAAAATTTCGAATTTGGACTCATCGGTCCATAGCACTTTACTCCAGTCTTCCACAGTTCAATTTCGATGTTCACGGGCCCATTGGAGTCGTTTTCGTTTATTAACTTTCCCCAGCAACGGCTTTTTCATAGCAATTCGCCCATGAAGACCGGCTCGCTGTAGGCGACGTTTCACTGTAGCCGCGCTAATCGGATTCTCGCGATGTTTATTTACTTCTGCGGTGATTTCCGGAGCGGTTTTTCGCTTATTTCTCTATCTGGTGACTACAATTTCGCGATCTTCTGCAACTGTTGTCACGTTTGGCCTTCCACTTCGTGGTTTATTAGAAATACTGCCACTTGCCTTATATTTTTTAATGTTATAATCGACAGTAGCAGGGTGTACTTTTAATTCTCGGGCAATTTGTCTATTAGTTTTGCCACTCTTATGGTAGGCAACTAAAAGCGAACGTGTTTCAATACTTACTTCCTTTTTTTCGACATTTTAAACAATCGTCACTCTGTATTTCGCACACGATCTTACCACCATGAATACTCCAAAACAACTGATTCTAATTTGGAAATTTTACCTTAAGCCTTACACAAAATTAGTATAAAATCATTACGCATACTATAATAAACGGATAAATCTTTCCGGGAATTCCTACGCCCTCTTATTGTATTTGCATATTAATGGGGCTTTTATGACAATAATCCTATTTCAGGTAATAGTTTATTTTAAATAGCTTTGTCGAATAGATTTTTGCGTATTATAATTCTATTTCAAATAAGTATTCATTTGTGGAAGAATGGTTTTTAAAAACAGAATATTGTATAAATAATGTAAGAAAACGTGGGTGCCCAAATAATTATGAGCGGTAGTGTAGTCCTAAAGCAAAAAACATTTAGTTCAAGTTCAAAATTTGTTGTACAATATCATTTCTATGAGGTTGTTCCAGTTATCTTAATTTTAATATATCTCACAAAAAAAAGGCAAAAATTAAATTGTATTGTTGATAATTTCCACTATTATTTCTTTTATCTTTATATCTTTCAAAAGAGACATTTCTAGATGCGAATTTATTATGCAAAAATTTCCGTACTAACACCATCTAAAATCTATTAAAATTTCGAATCTTTATTCTGATTCACCCTGTGTATATATTTCCCACAAGGAGAGTAATACGCTTACCTATTTGAAAATAAGACTATTTTTCTTTTTTTGAGTGTAGGCTTTCACGGCCGTAATCCATAGTAGAAATGACTTTCGGGTGTTGTCGCGTACTTATCGTTTCGCTTTGAAAGTCTTTCTAAGACAGTCTTCAGAAATCTTCTGAAGAAGCTGGCAGCATGATCAGCGAAACGTCAAGTCAAACATCAAGTACGCGACAACACCTGAAAGACATTTCTACTATGTTTTGTTTTTCTTTAATTTAGAGGAAAGGTTTTCAAGTGAAAATATTCGGAGATATAGAACATACAATTTTTCCCAAGTATACGGGATGTTCAGTTTCCGTTACAAACGATGCAGAGTTGTTTTTTTAAACGGAATATCCTTTACATTATTACGTTTTTGAACGTCCCTCTTCAGCTAATGACAAGAAATCGAAGAAATGTGGCGTCTTGGATTTTTTTTTAAATTGTTCTAAGGAAACAACCTGCACATTTTTCAAGGATTTAATGGAGAAACTGTTCTAGAATTTTTAAATAAACATTTATTTAACATGTATCGTTGTGTAAATGTGGTGGTTTTACCGATCCGTAATCTTGTTTTTCTAAACTTGAACATCTCTATTATTAAAATCCTAATTTGTAATTGATAATAAAATTTGAAGCTATATTGCAGAAGCTTTGCAGATGCATTTTTTAAATTAATATGTAAATTAACGCAATAAGAGATCTACATCTTCAAAAAGAACAGCAACCATTTACAATATCCTTACAATGTCAGATAATTTTAAATTTATGTTGCATAAATTAATTCTAATTGAATGCATCCGTTACACGGTCAAGAATTTGCCAAAACAATCTTATTCGAATTTTATTTTATTTATTTAACCGATGAATTTTTCACATTATTAGAAATTTGCATGGCAATACATCAATGGCATTGACCTAATGACATACTCTTGCCTCTTGTCGATCTTTTGCAAGCAATCGAATGAAATACTAACTGCAAAATCCTGTCGTGTATTTTCCAGTTATCTTAATTTTAATATATCTTACAAAAAAGGCAAAAATTAAATTATCCATCTAAAATCTATTAAAATTTCGATTCACCCTGTGTATATATTTCCCACAAGGAGAGTAATACGCTTACCTATTTTTCTTTTGTTGAGTGTAGGCTTTCACGGCCGTAATCCATAGTAGAAATGTCTTTCGGGTGTTGTCGCGTACTTGATGTTTGACTTATCGTTTCACTCTTATGTCACTCCGCAAAATTTCCCACATTAGGTACCCTACACTGCAACGAGAGTAATTGTTTTTATTTTCCAACTAAGTTGTTTTATTTGGCTCTGATAAATTGAATTTAGAGGCTCTTCGACTGTACATAACATTTTTACTTGACTTTACTATTTAACTAAGTTGCAATTTGCCCAAATGTCTGGAAGGCAGTGGAGTGACAGTAGGGCGGCAAAATGGAAGAGGTCCCCGATCAGAGAAGGTCCCCTGTGCTCTGCTCTCCTGC
This sequence comes from Marronus borbonicus, assembly GCA_902655005.2. Lineage (NCBI taxonomy): Eukaryota > Metazoa > Arthropoda > Insecta > Coleoptera > Scarabaeidae > Marronus > Marronus borbonicus. The sequence goes on along the minus strand of LR737389.1, from coordinate 1,614,707 downwards.
CATCAATTATGTTTGATATAACACGATATGTGTCCAAAATAGACCAACTGTATGAACTTTTCTGTTATTCTGTGATTGAAAAAGATGAAAATGGAACACCAACAGCTCTCATTATTAAGGAGGAGGGAAGGATTTAGATCTTCATGCAGCTATGGCTCAAACTGGTTCAGTAATGTCAAATCAGATTATCAAATTTATAAATGATAAAAATATTACACTTAGTAATTATCGTTTTATTGTTCATTAGAAGAAGCTGAATATAAAATAAGCTAAATATTTGCCTTTGTTTCTCATAACTACAGAGAGGAATATTGACGATAAAGTTGATATTTTCGATGAATTGTTCGATATTTATGCGCCATTGGTTAAGACTAGAGTTATTAAAGCTAGAGCTCCGTGGTTGGGTCAGAAGACTTGGATAGATATAAGCATTTGCGGAATTTCAGACTCAATATGGTTAGGCAGGAAAAGAGGAAGTACTTGGACTCTGTTACTCTGTCTTCTAAAAGAAAAATTTGATTTCCATGTAAGCCTCTTAATGTCAAATTCAGCTTTGAGCGCACGTTACCAAAAGATTTTTAGAGGATTAGTAAATATTTTGCAACATTTGTTCAGATTAATTAATTTTCCTGTTTTTTGGAAGAGATTTCTTCTTCAAGATTTCCCGTCTCTCAAATTTTTCCGACTTCTGAGTAATTAATATTTTAACGACTTTTTCTAAAGTTTTGGAAACAGTTCTTCTACTAAAAAATATAATGCTAAGATAGCTTAGCTTCCTCATGGTATTCATGGAATAATTCACGGCAAAAGCAACAAAAGGAGAGAAAAAAATTACACTAACACACGGACATGTTTCTGCCTATCCGGGGTCATCAGCGTGGTAATTTTTCTATCTCTACCTTCTATCGCTGTTGCCTCACAGTTAATGGCACAACTTTCAAAACGACAAACTCGACATTTCTTGGCGCCCTCTAAAGCCAAAGAAACGCATGCCTGCCATTCAGGAAGCAGCGACATAAACCGCGTACTGTTCCCCAAACCATCCCTCGAGCAGTTCACATGACTGCTAAACACGAGATGGCGACGCTGGTAGCGCTTTGACAAACCGCACATGTGAATATTCCGACAGGCTTACCATGATGTATATAAACAGACGACATCAGAAAATGCCTAGAAACAATAACCAAAAAATATAATGCTAAGATAGCTTAGCTTCCATCAATACCATGAGACAGCTAAGCTATCTTAGCATTATATTTTTTGGTTATTGTTTCTAGGCATTTTCTGATGTGTTCAGTTCTTTTACTGTTTCTTCAATAATAATACTTACATATGTTCCAGAGTGCCAGGCAGGCTTTAGACCCGGGTTTGGTATTTCTTCTGCCTTAGGCTTGTGTCCTAAATCATATATTGATATCTATCGATAGTGTAGGATGTATACTGTGCTGATTTTACTCGATTATTCCAAAGCTTTTGATACTGTGTGTTACAAGTTACTCATTGCTAAGCTCTTTAGCTTAGCAATTACTAGCTTATTATCATAAAATCCAAAATACTTTTATTTTGGATTTTATGATAACTCACTTATGTTGATACGATCATATTTATCTGACAGAACATTGCCAATTAAATACGATAACAATTGCTCTAACGCTACAGATATTTTGTCTGGCGTTCCTCAAGGTTCTTTACTTGGACCACTACTTTTTATTATTTACACTTCTGACATCTTAAAATCCATCAGGGGCTGTCATGTTCAGGCCTATGCCAATGACACACAGTTACCCCATTCTTCCCATTTCCATGAATGTTATCATGCTATGGGTACCATTAATCAAGTTTTACAACAGATCAACCGTCTGTCCTTTGAACATAATCTAACTCTCAATTCACATAAGACTAAAGTTTTACTTTTTGGTTCGGGAGAGCATGTCAAATTTTTAAGAGCCAATTTACAATTATTGGTTACAGGTATTTGCTTGTCATTTGTTAATGTTGCTTAAAGATCTTGGGTTGTATCTTGATACTCAACCTCGCTTTAAAGATATTTCATACTTACTTAGAAAGTTCTATGCGTCTCTGAGAGTGCTGTACATGGATAGTGATCTCTTAAGCCTCACGTTGAGAAAACACCTTTACCATTATTTAATCACTGTGATTTTATTTATGGTCCGTGTTTGACTTCACAGGATAAATATCGAATTCAGAATTCTTGTTGTAGACTAGTTTTTGATCTACGAAGGTGCGACCACGTTTCTGAATTTTTTGAAAAACTATGTTGGTTGAATATGGGGAATCGCCGTAGATTGCACCCGGTTTGTTTTGTTCAGACGTTGCTTCGCTCTACCTTTCTTGCTTTCCGCACTTAAAGGCTTTTTAATTCCTCGGCGTTTTATACATGTGTTAAATACTAGACACTTACAATTCCACGACATAGTACGTCTTTATTTAAGCGATCTTTTAGTTAAGGCGTTAAGCTATATAACTCCCTGTTTGAACGCTTTAAGTGTCTGGGTAGCCACAGGAGCTTCCGTGATACATTTTCTTTCTGAACAGTAGCGCAATATGATACCTAACTATTTTATTTCTTTTATTTGTTTTTTAATATAAGTGATAATTAACCTAAGCTAGACTTGGCCAGGGCTCGCTATACTCTTTTACTTTAACAAAGGCAATTTATTATTATTATCATCATTGTATAATTCGTTATGTTAATAATTATTATTCAATATATGTATTGCATGCAATGATTTGCAATACCCACAAATAGCGATATTTAATACCCTTCAATGACAACCTACAATCTAATATCGAGCGGTTTAAGGAAGCGTTATATTTCCGCATTTCATTTGCACATACTACTACTTATCTACCAATGAGAAATTATCTATGTAACAATATTGCACCGTTCGAACGATCAAGAACTTTGTTTGTTTGAATCTAGATAACACGCAAGGACGTACTGCATTATAAAAATACGGGTGAAATTTTGTATTAGCGCATAGGTCATTAATTTTGTAACAAGTGAGCAATTTGCATAGATCGAGGGTATATGTAAACTTCAGTCTTATCAGCATGTTGAAATAATGCAAACGATGTCAGCAAGAGGAACATATTTTTTTTTCGAATTATTTTTGGTGTTGGTTACAACTACATCTGACAATCAAATTATATTTGAAGGTAATGATCAATATAAGTTTCTGTTTAGTGCTTATACAGGGCATTTCAATTGAAACGAGCCAGCTCAAGTAACTCTTTACTTGCTGTGATTTATATAAAATTCCGAAACCTGTCAATTTTTATATCAAGGGTGACAACTTTTAATGATGGGCCTGACGATTTGAAATCATTCCTGGGGGCGCAGCAGCCCTCACCCTTAAAATTTGAATAGGGAAGATGGGTCCCGTGACCACTCATTCTAAAGGTCTTTTAATTCTTTTTACGGCAACATGTATCAAAAAGTCATTTTTTTTAATCAGTAAGCAAAAAGTGTATTATTTGCAATTATGTGCTCTCTTAACATTTCTCTTCACATTTTTTTTTGCGGTAATCAGGGTAACTCCCACTTGTTTTTGTCGCATTCACTTATTACTTTTAATGTCGTTTGTCCCCACATTTTTTGCTTCATTTTTTTTATATGGAACAGCCTATATATTTTTACACTATTGAAAAGCATATAAAATTACCTTTAGAATGACATAACACACTTGATATTTTATTTAAACAATTTTTAAATTATTTGTTTTTCTTCATTGCACATTATTTTAAGATGGCTATGGATGGTGGTAAATAAGCAAATAAAAGATTTCAACAAGGCAGAAAAAAATTGTTTTAATATTAAATGTTACAAATAACAATTCAAACAAACTAAACTAGGGAAACCAAAAAAACACAAGTCTTGATAATATCTCAAAAAATAGGAGTTTAAAAAAAGAAAAAATTAGAGCATAGGATTCTGCGTCAAAAAGCGCCCTAATATAGCTTTTATATAAATCAAGCATTCTCGCAAATAAAAAAGTTGCAAGGGTTTTAAAAAATTGCACATTTTAAGAGAACGCTCTGTATCTCTTATATTAAGGGAGATATAAAAATAGAGATTTCACCAATCGATTTCTCTTTAAAATCGAGCTCCAGAAGCTTAGGTCAGTTTTTAACTAATTCCTTTAGAAATATAAGTTCCCTATTAAAAGTATCGAATTTGGCCCACCATGTACAGTAATAATCTTCTATGCAGAGATATCAACCTATTTAAAGTGGTTGTAAAAAGTTCAGAGCGGCTTGAACTCACCAAAACGTGAATCTGATAGTAGAAAATACTAAATTGAATACTGTAACAAATAGTAAAATTCAAAATTATAAGTAATGTATCGCAAAGCTACTTTCTCCACCGTTTATTGATTGCAACATGGGAAAATGTGCTTACTGTCTAGGTGGAACTGAGATACAAATGTTGCAAAAAGCCTTTGCTGAAAATTCGATTGAAAAGGTACAATTCCGTCAACGGGTATCAACTGACCGTTGTAATTTACTGATTTTAGAGAAAGATTCAGAAACATTTATTGATTTATTCTGCAGCGAGTTGTCCTCTTTGGTACAGCCTGACTTCATTGCTAAGCAGCAGAGATCTTTCCTGAACTACACAAAAAACGTTACGTTATGTCAAAGAACTTTAATGTCTTCTATTCCAATTACTTGAAACAGTAAGTTATTTATGTTTGTTAGTATTCTTCTATTGCTATTTTGCTCGTTTGTTTATTCTTTGTAGCAATTAGGATACTGCACATGTATTTTTTCTTTTTTATTAAGTTCTCCTGTAATTGGCTTTCGCTTTTGGACGAATAAACTTATTATTATTATTATTCTTAAAAGAAAGCCAGAAAGAATCGGAATTCGCTGTCACCGTAGTCCTACAAGAGCAAGTACAAGAGGTCACAGTCCATCCTTTAGTTATATATTTCAAAGAGGAAAACCAAGTTGAACAATGTCAAAATTCGCTGATATTCTGTGAGTCTCGGTAATGGATCTTCTGACGAATGTGAATCCTATAACACTGGAATAGCATACGTTGTACTTGGACGTGATGTGTGCTAAACAAATGAAGCCTTTCTCAAATTTAAAATGAAAAACGGACCTAGAAGTTGAACCTTGCTTCACGTCAATGTTCGTGTTTATTTCATGAAGATGCTGCTGTATGTTACATATTAAAGGAAGAAGTTTAATTAATCAGGACGAATAAAGAAAATATTCTAGGAAATCTCAAGCTTTTTTGTCAAGGGTAGCCGTAACTGCTCTTTTAAAAAAAATCCTGGATCTGTATCACATAATCTATGTTAATTTAATACCTAAAAATCTACAACTCTGTGTGCAGAAAATAGAAAAGAAGAAAAACTAGACAAATGATATCGAACTAATACATAAAACCTTAAATGGTCTCTTACATAACCGCTTAAGACGGATCGGTATTCCATAAATATTTACTATTTGATATGAAAATAATATCAAATCAATAATCGGGCAAACAGGGCGATTCGATACATTAGAGGAGTCAGGAGCTATTAAACCTAACAGAGTATGGACGTCCGTGCGCAACTTTATTTTGTTAAATAAATATAATAGTTGAGTGTAGGCTTTCACGACCGTAATCCATAGTAGAAATGTCTTTCGGGTGTTGTCGCGTAGTTAATATTTTACTTGACGTTTCGCTGACCATGCTGTCAGGTTCTTCAGAAGATTTCTAAAGAAAGACATTTCTACTATAAATATAATAGTTGTTTTTGTCATTGCCAATCATTGGTTTTTATCGGTAATGTAGGAGGTTTTGTTGGCTTCGCTGGCTAGTGTTATCTACCGGGAAAGAAAGCGTTGTAATATGATTTCACTTGCGCTCTAAATAGAGAACCTACCATGGAGCTGGCATTGACGTGATGAGGCATTCTGGCAAACAAATTGTTGTACACGATTTTTCAGAAACAGTGCTTACAAGACATCCAGTACAATGAAAGGAACAAGTTACACGGATTTTGAAGTTCCTGTCGAATTTTTTTTAACATTTCCGTACATCAATTAGCACAAGCCTTTTCACACTACCTGCTCCTGCAAAATCGAATATACTGTGGGATGCTTGTATCTCACTTAGGATGCCTGTATCTCACGGTAAGTCACATGTCGACCCGCTTCGTTCATGTTGCGCGCAGCGTGGACATTTTTTGGAACAACAACCGATTGTGGTCGACCACAACGAAATTCTGCAAACCAGTCGCATACCACCTTTACTGATGCTGTTTCATTGCCAAAAGTTGAAGGAAGCAATTCGTGGCATTGCTGTTGTGTTAGGCTTCCAACAAAATCGTAAAAGTCATTCGAAACGAAAAATTTCATGTAAAATTTCCATTTTCGCATAAAATTGGTTCTTTAACGCTCACTATAAACAAACTTCTTGGACGATTTCTCTGCTTCGATAATGGTAAATGTCAATCTTCAATAGCAGTCTTCAGTCTGATTTAAAAATGTCGGCTTTTTTTATCAATAAACACTGTTCATTACCGAAAAATTATGAAAGAATTCGTTACTCCGATAATCAACATTAAAAAAGGAATCCTGTTAATGTATGTATTGGGCTCGTTTCTCCGTATCAAAGGAAAATTGATTTAAACCCATTTGCGTGTCTTCTGGAATTAGAAACTTGTTTATCTAAACAGCAAACAACCTAATAATAGTAATAATAATAATAAGCAAATATTATGCTAGAAATACTCCAAGCGAGGCCAAATTCAATTCGGATTAGCATGTAATACAAAAGGAACGTAAACGGGCAAGTTTTTGTTCGATTTTTTCAGTTTGTCTAGTAATTATTACGTCTCCGTGCAACCAGTTAAGTTTGCAGCATCGATATTTGATATTTCTTTAAGAAAGTTAGATATACATTAACAATGTGCAATGGGACAAAAGTAAACTGGACGACTGGCAAGCGACGAGGTGGTATCGGCAGACAGATTGCAAGCGATGTTGAACCTTACGAGCATTCACCATTCATAATTGATAGCGATGCGTTGATGAATGCTCGAAACTGATGATTCAACAGTTTACTTGCTATAAATAAGACAAGAATAAGAAAATATGTTCATTCGTCAGGGATTTTTATTAAAGAAACTTTACTTTTAAATTTTGTGTTCGATGTTCAAACGAAAATTGTTTTAAAATAAAGTAACAATGAATAAGAGTTACAAATATTTATTATTCCTCAGCTATTTCAGCGGTACTTTTATAAGTTATAAGTAGAGTGGCGATGTTGCGTGCAGTTTGTCATTGGCGTTACGTTCGGTGGCAGGCTTACTCTCGCATGTGTGATTTATAATGTTGCTGTACTGCTTCAGAAGTGTCTTTTTTCGTTTATTTCGTCGCTGCCCCTTTTTAGAAGTTTCATTTTCAGTTTATTTTGTTAGGTGCTCTCATATTTTTGGAGTATTCTTTAGAGTTTATATTTCGTTTTATATACTAGCTCCTTATTTAATATTTTCTTGTTTTAGTATTCTTTCGTTTTATTTTAGTAGTTCTTAGTTTATCATTTTCCAACAATGTCGAGAATGTCAAGCATTGTTTCATAATATGGCACCATTTTCACTGTCATTAACAAAAAAGGAGTGCTTTGCACCATTTGTCCTGTGAAATTAGGATTCAGGGGCAAATATACTCTTGAGCGGCATCTGAAAAAACGAGGCACATTGAATACCAAAGAGATATTTCACATGATAAATTTGTAATTGATTTATGCGCAGCTTTTCTTGGTGCCAATATCCCATTAAATAAATTACAGGATCCACTTTTCCGTTGGTTTCTTAAAAAATTCACCAACCACGATATTCCCCATCCATCGACAATTAGAAAATATTATGTACCCAAGCAATTCGACAAAACAATAAATCAAATCAGGTCAAAACTAGGTGAAAATTATCTCTGGATAAGCGCAGATGAAACGACAGACATTAAAGGAAGCTGCGTTGTTATTGTAATGGTTGGTACATTGCATACGGAAGAACCTTTTTATTATGTACTGGATTGTGGACCGACTTCTATTGACAAGCTTACAAATTTCACTTAAACTTTTACCTTTCTCGTAATGAGAAATAATTAATTTTCGAATCTCGATCGATGTTTTCGTACCCTTTCTGCCCATTGTGACGGATGATTGGATTAATACTGAAGAATTTCATTACATGCATACACGATCGGTAATTCCCCTATTTTACTAGTATTCGACTAATAAAAATGTGTTTACGCTCTTGAATTATTAAGAAAGCGGCAGCTGTACGAATACGAGTGTGCGATGAATTTGTACATATTACTATTCTTTATTCATTTTAGTTGGGAAACTGTGAAATAAAGGACTGTATTTAGTACGTAGGATAGTGCACCACACATTGGCTAGATTGCAATGGGAGTTAATGAATATTACGTGTTTTTCAGCATTTCCGTCTATTAACTATCAGTCTACAAATACGAGTGAGAATAGGTCTTCTATCGATTTTCTTACTTTTATAAATTCAACGTTTTTTGTTTGCTTAAAATGAAGACCGTTCTCCTTTAAGACCGCGTTTGTACGTACGAACAAAACATCTTTTATATCAAGGCTCACATTCGTACAGGTTTACTGCGTATCGTCCAACCTTCCTTTTGTGCCATTGTACATGAGCTACTATACCGGACCCTGTATACAAACTAAACAACTAGATTATGCAATATCAAACGCTCTAGTAGGTCAGGAGAATGCAGCTTATCGTTTCCTTCTCAATAATTACAATGTACACATCTTTTTTCCCTTTACAAAACGACCTCCTTTCTAAAATTCTTACACTTGCATATCCATCCACTTATGTAAGTGTAAATACGTGTAACCAACTAATCTACAACAGCAGATCATTTTTAAAGAAATTCCCATGACCTTCAAGTTCACGTTTGTATGATAATAACGGAATAGATATACTTACGCGGTTATTTAACTTTATCTCTCCTAAAAGTCGTTGTTTATTGTCGCGTTTAACGCTGGACTAGAAATAACTGGATATATTGATTGACCGATAGTTAATGAGCATCGTAAATTTTTCTTTTGATTAAATTAAAACGTCATTTTTTTAATTACTGATAACTGGTTGCGATTGAAGCGATTGAAGATTGAAGCTTTGCAAAATATGTTATAGCCTTCAATCTATGAACTGCAACGTTGTGAGAGTATCGCGCAAATGGCGCCCCCCAAACTCCAAACATTGAGTAAGCCTTTTTCTGAAGTTTTCGTGCACTCTTTGAAGCATTGCCACAGGAATTTGGGCTCGAATGTTGTTTTTGAGGGCTTCCAGGGTTCTGGGACGATTGTTGTATACAAGAGATTTTAGGTATCCTCACAGAAAAAAATCTCGTCTCGAGGCGAAGAACATTTTCACTGGACCTGTTATATCATCCGACCCCCATATTACAAGCCTGGAACAATTGCATATAAAAAAAGAAAATTACCTTCTAAAGTTAGACGCTGTGGAAATAGGCGCTGATAAAGAAGTGGAATCTACAGACAGTGGTACGAGTGAATCAGAATAAATAAATGCATTTGTTAATAATAATAATAATAATAATTTTTTAAATATTTTTTCTTAATAATTGTTGTTATAAACACATAAATTATTACTCAAACAAATTT
>LR737389.1:1538752-1605012 GCA_902655005.2 Marronus borbonicus | reverse complement strand
ATTAAAATGGATAATTTAAATTTGCACGGTTTTGAACAAAGTATCGCCCAAACGACGCCTCTCAAACTCCAAACATTGAGTAAGCCTTTTTCTGAAGTTTTCGTGCACTCTTTGAAGCATTGCCACAGGAATTTCGGCTCGAATACTGTGTTTGAGGGCTTCTAGGGTTCTGGGGCGATTGTTGTATACAAGAGATTTTAGGTATCTCCACAGAAAAAAATCTCGTCACGAGGCAACGCAGCAAGCATGTCTTCGTCTGGCTTCAAAATCACGTGGTTTCCAGTCTTGGACGACAACCATCTTATAATGGTGCAAATGAAGATGTCCATTAACAATTTGTTGAACGGAACATCTCGAAATGCCAAGGGCACCTGCCTGTTTCCCCACTCCATTATGGCGACTGAAACCGCGTGGAACATAAACTTTCTTCTTTCGAACCACCCCACTTTCAACCTTCTAAGACCGTTAAGAAGGAAGCAATGCCCTTTTCAAATCCATGAGTGTGCCGCGCGCCAACCTGTACCTATTATACCAACCTATTCAACACGAGCTTGCTGCTTGCTACTCATACAGATCTGAGTAATGTTAAAATAATACCTCCAGTAACAAGAGGACGAACTGGATGTCTAGAAGAAGTTTGGGCATGATTGTTCACAGTCGTGAAACCTCTCACTATTCGGCCGCTTGTGTCTTTATGAAACTATTAGAACAATCACCCATGAAAACCTCCTGAAGAGATGAGGTGTGAAGCTTATTACCACCGCACTGTGAAATACATTAAGGGAGTTTTGCAAGGTTATTGGGATTCAAATTGGACTTTAACCAGCATTTAAAGTAGCAGCAACTGACAAGACATCCTCTGCAATTCTTTTACACTGGCATCAATTAGAAGAACCATATCGGGTGAAAACGGCTACACTTTGCCACCATTAAGGCTATTTCATTGGGCAACGCCCAAATCTACAGCAGAGGAGTGGGTTGGCCTAAAGGGTTTTCTAGTATAGAGAAAATGTATAATGGGCTTATTTTGGCATTTTCATCAAGTTAGATTCCTCAGCTTACTTCTGAAAGGTTTCCAGCAACTTTTGTTCATAACCACTGGTTCGCAAGCCTTATTTTTCAAAATATTGGCTAGAAATCTTATTTTACAACACTTGGTATAATTTCCCATCGTTCTGCTTATTCGAAGTCATGGTAAAACTAAACTAAAACTAGACAAATGCTGCAATCGGGGTAAATGTAGAAATAATGGTTTTAGATCAGGATTCAGCTGGAAAACCTAAAACAAGGCAATCATTAAAAGTAATTTTAGTTTTGCAATCAAACTCTTTATATCAACCTATAACCTAGATTTATACATTAAGTAATCAGAATCTGCTTCAAAAACCACCTAATTACTCTGTTCCTTTAATTTATACCTTATAGCCAAAATAGCGACCGAAAACGACATCCCAGTCTTCAAATTTAAAGCATGGAGGAAAGCCGGAAAACCCCTACCCGAAGTCCTGGAAGCATACAAGAGCGTAAATGCAGATTTGAACGTACTTCCTTATTGTTCGCAATTTATCCCAATGGATGTCATCAACTATCCAAGACTGAGAAGTATATGTTACCATCCTTCGATTTTACCAAGGCATAGAGGAGCTAGTTCAATAAATTGGTACGCATTTACATCTTAATTATATTTAGGTTATGTAACGAGAATCTCCGCAATTTTTAGGACTTTAATGTGTGGTGACAATGAAGCGGGATTCTCGATTTTCTGGGCTGACGATGGTTTGGACACTGGACCGGTTTTATTGCAAGAAAAGTGTTTGGTTGATGAAGATGAAACTGTTGATACACTCTATAAGAGGTTCTTATATCCAGCGGGAGTTACGGCAATGGCTAGGGCTGTAGATATGGTAGCTAATGGTTCAGCACCGATGGAACCACAAAGTGAAAAGGGTGCTACGTATGATCCGATGTTAAATAAGCCTGAGTTACAAAAGGTAAGTTGAATTCTTCGCGCTAAATTAAACTTATTCAGCACGAAATGCTTCCAGATCGATTGGACCAAAACGGGAGGAGAACTTCATAACTTCATCAGAGGCTTAGATTCTGTTCCAGGTGCGAGTTGCAGATTGAAAGTTCCAGGAACGGAAGAGCTTCAAGATGTTTTCCTCTTCGGATCAACTTTATGGAAATTCAGTAAACCAACTGGAACTGAAGTGGAAATTGACGATGCTACATCTGGGGTTATTCACGAAGGTGGCATGGTACTCACTGGTTCAGATGGGGTGCTAGTGAACGTTAAAAGGATAAAAGTCAACGGTAGGATGAAGTTGGCGTCAAGTTTAGATCAACTCTCCCAGCAAGTTCAAATAGAGTTCACCACAGATGAAAAGAACATGGCGGAAAGCATAAGAGCTATTTGGGAGTCTATTTTGAACTCTGATGTTGAAGATGATACGGATCTGTTTGCTTCTGGTGCTGGCTCAATGGATGTTGTAAGGTAAATATTTAGGGCCATTCGCAACGATTACCTATTAGGTGCACCTCTGAAGGTCTTCTTGAAATGTTTTTTGCACTAATCAATATTCAGAACAATTACATTTATTTCATCAGGTTAGTCGAGGAAGTAAAAGATTTATTGAAGATCGAGCTGGAGAACGAAGACGTCTTCATGGCGCCCGTTTTCGATGAATTCTGTCAAGCGGTAGTGTTGAGAAGCAGGGGAGCTAACGCTGGTGATGTTGAAATCGAATATAGAGCAGCGGAAATCAACGCCAATGGGATGAACATCAAAGTACCTATACAGCTCTTTATCGATGGTAAATTCGTGGATGCTGACGATGGGAAAACCACAGATATCGTGAATCCAACAGATGAGACAGTTATATGCAAGGTAAGATTTATCTGTAAATTATATGTTCTTGCTGTGCAATCCACCTTGTTGGAATTATTGTATTTCTCATTAAAATATATTCTTTATTTTAAAGGCACAAGCAGCCGGTGTAACCGATGTGGACAAAGCAGTTGCAGCAGCTAAAAGGGCGTTCGAAACTGGCGAATGGAGTAGGATCAGTGCTAGAGAAAGAGGCCAATTGCTTTACAAGTAATTTGTATTAATTGATTTCCAAATTCTTACCAAAAATTTTCAAAGAGATCCTGCAACAATGTAGTTAGATATCTCCAGAAACTCATTGGTAGATGCTCAAATTGCAGTAAACCTTTGAAAATAAGGAGTTATCAAATCATATTATTTAACATTCCCTAAAGATTTGGAATTACTGGCTATTTGTTAAAAAAAATAGCTTAAAATGCAGTTGTCTTAATTCCTTTAACTGTTTAGCCAATTCTACCAACATCTTGACAAATCGACCAATATTCCCACTTTCTTACAAACCCCTTTAATTGCCATTTAGGCTAGCAGATCTCATGCAGCAACATAAAGAAGAATTGGCCACCATCGAATCCGTGGACTCGGGAGCGGTGTACACCCTAGCACTGAAGACACATGTCGGTATGAGTATCGAAACGTGGAGATACTTTGCTGGATGGACAGACAAGATCATGGGAAGTTCGATACCGATTTCAAACGCAAGACCAAATAAGAACCTCTCGTTTACCAAAAAGGAACCTATTGGGTTAGCAGCTTAACAAAATTGGAAGGAATTTTCCATGATTTTAAAATACTTTTACCAAATTTTAGAGTCTGCGGCTTAGTAACGCCATGGAACTATCCCCTGATGATGTTATCTTGGAAAATGGCCGCTTGTTTAGCAGCTGGAAATACTGTAGTGATAAAACCTGCTGCTGTCTGTCCTCTGACGGCTTTGAAATTTGCTGAATTATCTGTTAAGGCTGGGATACCTCCTGGTGTTATCAATGTGGTTACTGGATCAGGTAATTACAGCAGTTCTAATCTGTCTTCTTGTTTTGAATTTAACATTTTCTTTTCTAATTTATTTAGGCACCTTAGCTGGTAATGCCATAGCATCCCATCCTGATATTAGAAAATTAGGCTTTACGGGAAGTACTGAAATTGGCAAAGTGATCATGAAGACCTGCGCCGAATCCAATTTGAAGAAGGTCTCATTGGAACTTGGCGGAAAATCGCCTTTGGTTATATTTGCTGATTGTGATCTAGACAAAGCAGTTAGAGTGGTAAGCATTTGATATCCAAAGATATTAAATTCATATGGATCTTTCCAAAAGTTAAAAAATCTTGCATCCATGATCGATATCCTTTTCTTCAGGGAATGCAGAGTGTCTTCTTCAACAAAGGTGAAAATTGTATAGCAGCAGGAAGATTATTCGTGGAAGCTTCGATATACGATGAATTTGTAAGGAGGGTCGTCCATGAAACAAAGAAAATAGCGATTGGTGACCCCCTAAACAGATCTACATCCCACGGTCCTCAAAATCACTACGCTCATCTGAAGAAATTGCTGGAATACGTCGAAATTGGAGTAAAACAAGGTGCCAAACTTAGGTACGGTGGCAAAAGGGTGAAGAGGCCTGGTTATTTCTTGGAACCGACGATTCTGAGCGACGTTGAAGATTACATGTATGTTGCAAAAGAAGAATCTTTCGGCCCGATCATGTGTATTAGCAAGTTTAATGATAAGTAAGTATTTTCTTTTGCTTTTGGTGCATAAATATAATAATCTCATGTTATACATACTGTCATCTGCGCTTTTCAACTTTTCAAAACAGATCCTTCTTTTGTTACGAGGCTTATTTGGGGATTTACTTAAAAATATATCTTCTATGGTTTTGTTGATTTTCTGTTTGGCGGTCAGACGTCAAGAAAAGAAAAAGCAATTCCTTTCCTCCAATATTTTACTGCTACGTTTCATTAGATGCTTTCCAACTTTTTCAAGCAATCTAAAAAATACGGTTTTGATAAGCTTCGCCATGGTTCTGCTGTATTCTTTACATGAATTAACCAATTTGGTTCCGTGATTTTTTCTTAATACTTCATAGTATCCAGTGTTATCTGGCATTCTCTTTCAATCTGGCAGGTTTAGTGGTTGAGATTTTATTTTTGACCTTCTTCTGTTAATCCAATCATCTTCCAACATATCCAATACGATTCTATGTGACGGGAAAAGAAACTTCTTATATATTATTGAATAGACGGGAACTACTAAAATGCATTGTTTACCGATATGTTACGAATTAATGACGTCGTTACTAGAGCAGAAATTTGTGGCGCAAGGCTCATCTCTTATGATTCGGACAAACGATATCAAAATGACGGCCACTTCAAATCAATGGCCTTCCCTGCACAACATCTAGAAGATGGACATACCTCAAAAGAATCCCAAACTTTCAATTCAAAAATACGTAAACTTGGGTCATAGCCATAGTTCTATCGGGACATAGTACGAAGGATACCTTTGTACCAAACAATAAAATAAAAAAAATGTTTGGTGCAAATCGTTTTATTGGTTCGCCATTAAGATTTATACACTTTTTCGTGGAGATATCTCTTCTTAAGGTAATATTTTGTATTCGGCAACAAAAAGGAGTCACTAAAGGATAAATCAGATGAATGCGGGCAATGAAATATTCTTCTCTTTCAAATAATTAATTGTTTAACGTGCTGCGGCATGATGAAGGACAACGCGACGTTGTCAATTGTTTTGCCCGATTTCATCGATGACTTCTCACAAAGAAATTGTTGTACACCGTTCAACATGAACTGTTCTTCGATCCTCTTAAGCAATACTTGCAGCATGTTCTTTTCAAGGACAGAAATAAGCAATTATTTTCTTGGAAGTGCTTCATGAACGAACAACTTTGGTTGGATTCGGTTCGTCTTCATTATTGCTTAGTTTCCGACTCATACGAATATAACCAAGTTTCGCCAACTGTTACGATGTCTGAAGTTCCTCTATCAAATTTTTTGCGTATTTCATTAGACCAATTGATAAGAGCCTTTTTCGTGCTTGGATTCTTGCAAAATCAAATCTACTGCTGTCTTAGACATGCCCAAAGATGCCTCTATCTCACGGTAAGTCACATACCGATCCTCCTTCAATCATGTTACATGCAGCCTCGATGTTTTTTGGAACAACAACCGATTTTGGTCGACCTTCACGAAATTCATCGCGACCACGACGAAATTCTGTAAACCAGGTGCTGCTCAATTCACCAAATTTATTGGGTGTATCTCTAAGGCATCTTGTACCTTACATATCTACGTTTAAAGAGGTCTGCTTAAACTTGCCCAGAAAAATGAAAATATCGGAAAATTGTTAATCCTTTAATTTAATTTGCAGCGACGTAGAAGGTGTCATCAAACGGGCTAACGCGACAGAATACGGCTTGGCGTCAGGCGTATTTACCAAGGATATATCCAAAGCTATGAAGTTCGCCGAATCCATTGAAGCTGGTACAGTTTTCATAAACACCTACAATAAAACGGACGTGGCGGCACCTTTCGGCGGTTTCAAACAATCAGGATTTGGAAAAGATTTAGGTAAAACTACTAATTCTTACTTTTCTCCCCTTGATAATTAGCTAATCTTTCAATTGATGCCAGTAAGACTCTTATTTTTTCCAATTTCCAATATTGCCTTTATTTTCTTTTCAGGGCAAGAGGCACTTAATGAGTATCTCAAAACGAAGTGCGTTACTTTAGAATACTGAAGCGGTTCATTTATATGAAACCAATTGATGAGCAATGTACAAATTTTTGTAAATAAT
The DNA here is from genome assembly GCA_902655005.2 of Marronus borbonicus. Lineage (NCBI taxonomy): Eukaryota > Metazoa > Arthropoda > Insecta > Coleoptera > Scarabaeidae > Marronus > Marronus borbonicus. Next base: position 1,598,313 of record LR737389.1, on the reverse strand, counting down.
ATTATTGAATTTATCTAAATATAAGTATTTTTAACGTATGTGTAATCCTAGTTTGTATTCATTAATGTAACATTAAATAGTTTATGTTTTAATAAATAACTCTAAGTCTATCTAATACTAAACATTTTCTTTATTATTAAGATTATTATTTATAGATTTCGATACGCTGGATCCATTAAAAGTCGCCCCGATTTTCTATCCCTTAGGGTAAACGACCTACAAGTTTCAGAATATTGGGAAACTTTGATCCCTATCTTTAGCCTTTTTCGGGGTGTAGTTCGAAAAATAAACGAGATAGGTAAATGGGGGTGGCGGGAATCGATTCTCCGAGTCCGATTTTACTCAAAAACAAGTAACTGAAGCCAGTGTATTGCGCTGAAAAGTCCTCAAGGGGATTTAGAGTAAAACACGAAAAATTCAGATTTTGGTTTTATCTTACCAAAATTATCAATTTCGCGTAGAAGTCATGTGATGGTATCTAAAGATAATTCTTTTTTTACGTAAATAAACGCGTACTTTAAAAGAAAATTCCAAATTTTAACTTAAACATTTTTATTAGAATGATACAAATTAAATGACTTCGTATATTATGCTAATTACAGGGGTAAGAAGCAAAAAGATACAAGTGCAAAAAAGCAAAGTGGAGATATTTAGCGTTAAAGTTTTTGTTTTTAAAGAAAACAAATATCTGGCTCTGTTGAAATTTGGATTTTCTCATCAATCTACGTGCAAAACTCGTACTATGAAACACATTCTCATAAAGCGCATCACAATTTTCTTTTGCAGTTGTACAGTATTATCACGAAATAAGTTTGGTATTGTACTTTGTCACTCTTTATTTGTGAAAAAGAGAAACTTAAACTAGGTACAAGGTGGGCCAAATCCGATACGTTTAATAGGGAACTTATATTTCTAAAGAAATTAGACAAAAACGGACCTAAGCTTCTCGAGCTCGATTTTAAAGAGAAGTCGATTGGTGAAATCCTTATTTTTATATCTTCCTTAATACAAGAGATATAGAGCGTTCTCTTAAAATGTGCAATTTTTAAAAGCCCTTGTAACTTTTTTATTTGTGAAAATGCTCGATTTATATAAAAACTATATTAGGGCGCTTTTTGACGCAGAATCCAATGCTGTAATTTTTTCTGTTCTTAAACTCCTATTTTTTGAGATATTATAAGGACTTGTGTTTGTTTATATGGAACACCCTATATATATTTTTCAACTGTTGAAAAGCATATAAAATTACCTTTAGGATGATACAGCACACTTGATATTTTATTTAAACAATTTTTAAATTATTTGTTTTTCTTCATTTCACATTATTTTAAGATGGCTATGGATGGTAACTAAACAATACACGTATTTATTTTATATTGTCTGAATGTTCTGAGATGTCACTTTTCATTAATATTACAGGTGTTTTCATTATCTAAGAATTCAAAAATGTATGAAAACTATGAAAAATACGGCATGTTAAAGTGTTTTATAGAAGCAGGTGAAAATGAGGAAGCTGCATGTAACATTTACTATGAGCGATATCCTGAAAGACAACAACCGCTCAGAGACATTTTCTCAAGGTTAAAGAAATATTTAATAAATTTTGGATCCTTCCAAAAGCCGAGGACCTAAAAATTATGTGACTCAAAATAGAGACAAAGAATTATAGGAAATTGCTGCTTTAGGGGAAACTGTAAATAACCCGACACATTCCACTCGCCAGGTTTTCCGTGGCAGAATAATTGGGCCCTACATATATTGGATCGGGAATCAAGGACCGATACATTGGATTTTTTCGTTTGGGGAAGAATTAAAAATCTTACGTTTAAGCATTCTCCAAATTCAAGACAGGAATTAGAAGCTGCAGTTGTGCAAGCGTTCGACTCTCTATCTCCGCTCGAGTTGGTGAACACAGCTCAGAGTGTAAGAAAACGGCGTCGATTATGTTTACAACAGAACGGCGGACAATTCGAACACACGCTATAATTTATCATGTTTACGCATTACGTTTTTTCGTAAAAAGGTATATTCTGTAAATATTTCGTTTAAATATGTCGGCAAGAATTTTAGAGACCAACTTATTTTAGTTCTAGTCATGATTAATTTCAAATTTTCAATACGTTATGAATTTTTACCGAATAAACCCTCTTTTTTTCTTTATAGCTATAATATCAGTAATGCTATTAATGGTTTTCTTAGTTTAGTTTGTTTGAATTGTTATTTGTAACATTTGATATTATAACAATTTTTTTCTGCCTTGTTGAAATTTTTTATTTGCTTATTTACCACCATCCATAGCCATCTTAAAATAATGTGAAATGAAGAAAAACAAATAATTTAAAAATTGTTTAAATAAAATATTAAGTGTTATATCCTTCTAAAAGTAATTTTATATGCTATATAGGTTCCCTATTCAAAGTATCGAATTTGGCCCACCTTGTACATAGTATAAAGTAATTTCATACATCATAATCCGATACTATCAGTTCCCCTGCTTCTTCCTCTATATCACCATCCTAATGCCTGAGTTGACCGTTTCTGTAGCTGCCTCATTTTTCCTTGACTTCTTGCCTTTTCGACTTTCATGAAGCAAATTAGAATAGATGGAGAGGAGGTATATAGTCCAACAGTGTCATCAAATTGTTCCACTTTTCTGACGATATCTTCAAAGTGTGCTTGTATAATTTTTCACTCAAACTATCCAAATTTGAAGTTTGGTTTTCCTTTTTTCACCCACTATTTCAGCATAAATGCAGGGCCAACCTTTATTTCTTGATATCCTAAATGAAAATTTCAAAAAGTCCGCCCTTTTATAAGTAAACCATACAATATCGCGCCATCTGAATGTCTTCTTGCCTTATCTTTTTAGGGATCTTTAATGTTGTCACGAAAATATCGTAATGACACAAAATCATCACTATTCATGCATTTGTCAATAAAATTTTTGCTGGTTTTTTTAATCATGTCAGCCCAATGATCAGGTACAAGTATGGGAGGATTGCTTTTCTTTCTAAGTTTCTCTTTCTTTCTAAGTTTGTCCAAAGGATCTATCACACTCCATATACGAATGACCTGTTTCAAAAAATGTATGGTCTATTCTTTCCAGATCAGTACATTTAACTAAATACATGAATAGTTTAGCTATGCTTTTATTCTTATTTTGCCCTCCACAAGAATCAGAATAGGCGACCAAATGTTTAACTTCTGGTGGCAGCTGTTTAACATACTGAAAAAATAAAAATAAAAAATAAACATTTTGATCCGTGAAATAACATCATTACGCCTTTCTTCCTCAATTTTGTTTGATGGCGGATGTTTTTCACGTTGATCTGTTTTCGCAAATCCTTCTTTAGAGATTTTATTGCACACCGTAGTAAATCTACGATTGGTTATGCCTAAGGTAGAACCCAGTAAAGTAGTATACTTACCGCAACTATTCAACTAGCAACTTATGATTGAAGCCAGCGAACTTTAAATCAATAAAAATCTCTGACTTTGAGACCTGTACAAAAATAAAAAATCGCTAAATCCGTTGCCAAAAATGACGACTATTATAATAATAATAATAATAGCAATGTATTTCACACACAAAATGTTAGAGAAAATAGTCAAGTGAGAAGAGAGACAATACTCAGCTAACAATTAAATCACAAACTGTCGAGTAAGAAATAAATACAAAGTGATATTACAACGCAAGTAAATGAAAGAAAACTCGTAACAGAAGCAGAGAATAGGAAGCTGCAAGGTTCTAATAATGTGAATATTCTTGTATTGAATATGGCTCTATATCGCAAAAATACCTTATTAATTGCTTCTTAAATAAACCAACAGTTGTTATTGTTTTTATACAGCGTGGTAACTTATTAAAGAAAGTCATACCAGCGTATTGCACAGACTTCTCATTAGCAGTCAGTCTGTGTTTAGGTAGCCTATAATTATTTTTGTTTCTCGTAGAATATTCATGCTCAAGAAAGCATTCACTAACTGTATATTTATCTTTGCAAACAAATATTATGCATTCTAAAATATAAAGTGCGTATATTGTTAAAATGTTCCTCATGTACAAGTTTCTAGATAGTTTTTAGCAAAAATAAACCTTATTGTCCTTTTTTGTAGAGTAAAAATTCTGTTGATGTCAGTAGCCAAGCCCCAAAATATAATGCTAAATTTGGCTTTGGAATAAAAGTTACCATAATACACCGTCATTAAAGCATCCATGTCTAACACCTGCGACAGAGTTTTAATTAGAAAACAGGTATTGCCTAAAGATTCACAAAGTTCGTTTATGTGTAAGTTCCATCCTAAGGTGTTGATCTAAAAAAGTTCCCAGGAACTTACCAACGTCCCCTACTCTGCAAGTATTATTGCCAAGGACAATTTTATCCGGAATTGAAGCTGTACTATTATTTCTGAAAATTATGCAGGAAGTTTTTTCTTTGTTTAGTACTAAATTATTTAATGTCAACCATTTTTCCACAGTTCCAAAATGTGCGTTGCAATTTCTCAAAAGAACTTCGTATGTATCCGCTCTAATTAATAGATTTGTATCATCTGCATTACTAGTTATTGTGCATTCGGTACCACAAGTTGACAGGAACATATCAATTAAGAAGATTACAAACAGCAGAGGACCAAGTACGCTGCCCCGTGGAATCCCCACACTGATTGCTTCCGGTCTAGACTGTACTGTTACACCGCCCATATTTATTTTGACTGTTTGATATCCTATTAGAAAGGTAGGATGAAAACCACAAGTTAGTCACTCCACGTACTCCGTAGCATTCAGGTTTTTTGAGTAACAAAGAATGATCAACGCAGTCAAAAGCTTTTGGTCAAGAAAGATACCACAAGCCAAGCCGCGTTGCTCCCAGATCTCCAGGATATTTATAATATAATCAGAAAGCGCAGGTTCTGTGGATTTACCTGATACGTAACTATGTTGAGAAGGCACTAACAACTTATATTTAGAAAAGAATCTAAACACACGATTATCCACTACTGACTCAAATATTTTATTTCGCGATTTATTTAGCGCTTATCGGCCTGTAATTTGCAGGATCGTTTTTGTATATAGGAGTCACTAAGGCAATTTTTAGTCTGTCAGGATAAATGCCAATTGTAAAGGATGTATTGATTATATGGGAAAGTTCCGGAACTATTATATTGACACATTTTTTCAATATAGCTGTGGGAATCTCATCTGCACCAGATGATTTCTTATCTTGAAAGTTTATAATTAGATTTTTAAGTTCATTTGCGTCAACAGGAGCAAAAAAGAACGAATCAGAGTAAGATTTGGAACTTATAAATGTCTTGTCCTTCGGTTGTTTTATTGAATTTATTAAATTTGTAGCCATTGTAGTAAAATGAACATTAAAGGAAGTAATCACACTTATCAAAGAATCTCCTTTAGGAAGTATTGGCTCTTTTATATTTTATTTTTTATATTCCCGCAATTAAGATTAGAAGAAGGCAAGATTACTTTGGCGGCAAATTGAAACGAATATTGCACATAATGAAGATCTTCGAAAACGTTACACCGTTATTTGAATTTAAAATCATAACAAATACGACATTTACATTATTTATTTGTACAATTTCCCAGTTCTCCCATGTTTGAAATCGGTATCAGTGTACAAAGATGATGGTATATCATGCTTTCTAAACGAAACGTAAGTCTGTTTGCGGTTTTTTTTTTTTGTTTCTGCCGAAGTTATGACTTGGAGAGGGGGTCGGAATCAACATGGCTCTACTCTATTAACTAGTAAATTTTATGTAGAAAAAGGGTTTCCTCTTCCAAGAGCATCTGAGTATTTTTTTTAATTTTTTTCTTATTTTACGCACTGATCGTTGTCTCTGACTTGGGCATCGATGGAATCCTTCCCAAAGGCGGGATCACGCCGCTGGTCTTCTTCGTCTTATCCTTATGCCTACCTTTCTTTAACAGATCGTTGGGACAGATTAACGTCTTGCCCGTTCTTTTGCGTCGACAAGGGTCGTCGGTGACATCGCGAGGATCTTGGCAGACACCCAAATTGACCTTAGGGCATTTCTTCTTCTCCTCCTTGCCGTCCTTGTCAGCCGCGAAGTAGGCTATCATTTCGTTGATGCCGGCGCTTTTTCGCTTGCATCTGTCCTCACTCTCGCCGGGACAGTCTTTGACCAGTTTGGGCTTTTCTTTTGGGGGACATTTTCGATTATCCTGGATAGATGGTTTACGCTCTTTGACGATGGTAAATGTACATTCTTTGAATGGAAACTGAAAAACATAAGTGGGAATAATTCAAGGGATTCGATTGTTTCTCTTTCGTCGGATATTATGCCGATTTAAGTCAAAGTTCGGTAGAAGCTTTAGTTATAATACGTAAACTTCTTTATTTGTGCGTTACAACTATTGCAAGATTAGGAACGAAGTATTTAAGAAGAAAAATTAAGAATAAAAATTGTCCTGGCGAAAATTTAAGGACAACTAAAGTGACTGGGTCAGGACCACAGAATGCCAGATCGAAATATGACTAGAAAATTTCTCCATGCAAGGATCTAAGGAATAAACAAAGAAGTATGGCTAATAAGTCAAGAAAGCAACACAATAAGACAGAAAGGAACAAGAAAAAGCTCCTTAACTCAACAGGGTAATGCGAAATTAGTGTAACGATTAAGATGTGTTGTAAAAGTTTGTACAATCCAACATGCACATAGCGGCGTAGTGCAGATTAAAAATTAGTGTAGTGCGAAGCTGCCACGTCTCTGTGCCAAACTTCCTGGATTTGGTTTTAAATTTTCATATCATGATTACTGGAGAAACTGGTAATAAGCATACCATATAGCATTTTTTTATTATGATAATGCAAATCATTGGAATCAATTGTAGAATAAGTGCGAAAATCTGCGCTAATTCTTGCACTAATTTCGCACTAGCCTATGCAAACGCAGTCCTAGGATTAAGTAACTTTAAAATAGTTGTTCTTTTTTGTTTTCTCTTCTTGACGCTAAACATTTGTCCCAAATAAGAAACTATTCTTTTCGTCTTCTTCTTTATTACTTATCATCATCAACTAGATAGATTCATTTTGTTTTGGGCAGTTCATCGACATTTGGTCAGTTTTCTACATGACTGTTGAATAAGTTTGGTACAGTTCACTAACCGTCTTTAAGAGATAGTATTGCGGACAGTAAATAACATTTTTAAAGAAGACGGTATATGTTGGACATCTTGAAATATGATAGATGATGATGAATAGAGATTCGTGGCAATGCAATTCTGCTTTTGTTCCGTTCGCTATTGGCTGAATAAGGAGGATGCAATTTCGTTTACCCTAAATCTAAGAATAATTTTCTCGCGAGCATCTTGTAATAGACATATTTGAGTTGTTGTTGGGGCTATTTCCCCCGTTTGTTGGATTTTTAGAATCCCACGTTTCGGCAGACATTCTTCTGCCGTCTTCAGGGTAGCCCTGATAAGGGCTATTTCTTGCCAAATTCATAGTTTTACGCAAGTATATATATATATATATCTCACTCAAACTTTTTAATTACCGCCTGAGACTGAACAAGAGTTATCTAGGTTGTAATCACACTATCACTCGCGTTTGACCATCAATAGCTTGGTGATCAAACGCGTCATACTTGCGTAAAGCTATGAGGTTGACAAGAAACAGTCCTAACCAGGGTTAGCCTGAAGACGTCGGATTCTAAAAATCCCAAAAAAACGGAGGAAATAGCCCCAACATCAACTCAAATATTTATAATCCTCCATCAACAATGCTACGTAATGAGTTGTAGTAAACATGCCAGAGTACAACTTGGCGAAGAAGTTTTAATTCTAAGAATTTATCTAACAGATAGAATATCACTGTAACTCTTTCAAGGGCAATGGTTTAAAATCTGTCCATAAAACGTTGAGGTTTTTGCACGTGGTGGTACCAACATTATTCTGAAGGGATTGCGGTTTAATTTGTACACCACTATGACGCTACGATACTTTCGTGTTATCCACTACAGATACGGATGGCGCTATCCATTTAAAACTGTGAACTTGATTTCTGTGTGACATGTTCAAATTAACGTGCTGTTAATGCTAAATAGTATATTTGTTTTTTGTCAAAATTTTTCTAAAAATAATTATGTGTCCTTATTATATTGTGAAATGAAATGTGCTTTTTCTCTGCTTTCAAAATGGCCTTGTCCCACCGCCTTTATTTCGTTCTCATCTTCAGATCTCCAGCCTCATTTTGAGTTTGGAAAATTGAGAATAATCGCTCGGAGTTAAGTCTGATCTGTGTAAAACTTGTATCTTTTAAGGCCTGTCTCGAAACTTGCTCCGTATGAATTAGCGCGTTGTGTTGTAAAAATAGAAATATGTGGCCGAATTTCCCACGTCGCTTATGTAAAACTAAGCCAATAAATTTACGTAATATTGGTCATTCATCGTAGTCTCCTTTGGCAGATAACCGTTCAGCAAATTAATTTCGCCGTCTCAAAAAAGCCAGAAGCTTCGGAGCCCACTTTTCCACCTTGAGTATCTTCAGCGCCTTCTCCTCTTTTAATCCACTGCATAGATTCCTGTTTCGACTCAGGATCGTATTGACAAATGCAAGTCTTATCTGCAGTTACGATTCGGATACAGAGATTGTCTCTCGCTAATTCCAAGAAACCCTCCAGCCGTCGTTACTTGTCGAGCGATGTGAACATTTTCGGTACCCAGTGCGCGCTAATTTGTTCCATGTTTAAATGTAAAATTTCTCCGACCCTCTTCATTTATTCATTCTTCAATCGAACAGACTAATTTTTCGCTTTTTGGAATATTTTCTTGAATGAAGGGTGTCCTGTGTGACGATCATCTTCACAGGTCTCTCGCCTTTGTTGAAATAGGCTAGCCCATTTTATGACCATGGTATATGAAGGCCCAAAATCCTTTGGAGTTGACGACATGTCCTTAAAAATATCTTTAGACGATTTTCCTTTCTTCACGAGGTATTGCATCTTGGCGTGAAGTTCAAAATTGCGAAAATTTTCTGAATCATCAGATATAGCGATCTTTGTAGATGATATTATCAAAATTTAGTGATATTTGTGCTACCAAAGAACCCCGAAATTAATGCTACTATTAATGAGTACAAGAATCATTGCTTAGATCGGGAACTCGTATATTATGAAGAAAGCTAGGCTTCTGCCCCCTGAAAGAGTTAATAGGCCCCTGTACCTCACAGTCCTTCTTAAACATTGCAAAATTATTGGATATTCATCGCAAATTGTAATCTTTAAATAATTTAAGATGTTTTCCTGTAGAATTAAATAAGCATCAGAATTGTTACCTTTTTACATCTACCGCCCGTCGCCTCTTCCTCCGCCGCGTTCATTTCGTACATGCGGTTTACTGCCGGTAGTAAAATATCTTCGGGTTGCAGACGATCCAACCAGGTGCCCATCTCATTAACTAGACTGACCGTTGAGGTGAACGTGGGTTTGGAGACCGCCACCACGGCGACCTCTTCGGTTTTTTTCGCTTTCTTTTTATCTTGCGTCGGGAGCGGTCTTCTCTTTCCCTCGGTATGCGCGTCCTGCAACAGAACGAATACAAGAAATGAGCAAACTTCCGGCTCGATCGGAAGGCGAACGTTTTCGAATCGGTATTTGGCGGAGGCGTCTGTTGCGAGGTCGTCGTATAATCCTCCAACTCGACTTTATCGGTACAGTAATCTAGATGGTTGATTAAACGGCGAGGAGTCTGAAACTTATCTACGTGTTATAATGAATATAACAAATGGTTCGCTTAAAGCAGAAGTTTGGCATGTAACGGATCGAAACTCAGATTTTTCGCATTAAGAGATGTTCAAGAAACGGTATTAAAAGAAGATTCATATAAATTATTGTCACTGCTGACAGTACGCATAAAAGTTGCCTATGTCAAAACTTCGCTTAGATATCAATTATCGAGATGCAAAAACCGTCCAGCCCTTTTCTTACAAGGAAGCACTGGTAAGCCGAAAATTCCTTAAAAAAATGAAACTTGTGGGGTTAACGTGTAGAACCTAAATACAGAGAATTTTACAAAAAAATTGATGTATATGGTACATGCTCGAGAAACAAAACAAAAGACACAAAGTATACAGGATGGGGTACCACATATACGACAAACGATATATATTTTAAAAATATTATTATTTAAGACTATGTAGATTCATTTGGAGCATGTTTTAAAATTGTTTTGATATGTATGTACAAGGTGGGCCAAATTCGATACTTTTAATAGAGAACTTATATTTCCAAAGGAATTAGACAAAAACTGACGACCTGAGCTTCTGGAGCTCGATTTTAAAGAGAAATCGATTGGTGAAATCCCTATTTTTATATCTTCCTTAATATAAGAGATACAGAGCGTTTTCTTAAAATGTGCAATTTTTAAAAACCCTTGTAACTTTTTTATTTGTGAAAATGCTAACTATATTGTGGCGCTTTTTGACGCAGAATCCTATGCTCTAATTTTTTCTTTGTTTAAACTCCTATTTTTTGAGATATTATCAAGACTTGTGTTTTTTTTATATGTAACGCCCTATATATTTTTACACTATTGAAAACCATATAAAATTACCTTTAGATGATATAACACACTTGATATCTAAACAATTTTTAAATTATTCTTCATTTCACATTATTTTAAGATGGCTACGGATGGTAACTAAGCAATACACGTATTTATTTTATATTGTCTAAATGCTCTCAAATGTTAGTTTTCATTATCTAAGAATTCAAAAAAAATACGACGTTAAAGTGTTTTATAGAAGCTGGTGAAAATGAGGAAGCTGCATGTAACATCCTGAAAGACAAAACCGTTCAGAGACATTTTTTCAAGGTTAAAGAAAAATTTAATAAATTTTGGATCCTTTCAAAAGCCGAGACCTAAAAATTATGTGGCTCAAAATAAAGACAAAGAATTAGAGGAAATTGCGGTTTTAGGGCAAACTGTAAATAACCCGACACATTCCACTCGCCAGATGGCACAAACAACAGATTTAGCAAGAACATCGGACAAGGAAAGTGGACACCTTTTTGCCGCGGATTTGGAGCGTCGTATGGTATATTGTCAATGGCTTTTGAGAAAATGTGAAGAAAATCATAATTTTGCTCTAAACTGTGTATGGACGGACGAGTACGGTGAGGACGGTAAGCAGTGCGGGAATTTTTAAGAGGTTTAGTTCTTATACTTGGTCGCGTGAAAATCCTCATGTTACTGTTGAGAGGAGAAACCAAGGACGATACAGTTTCAATGTGTGGGTAGGAATTTTCCGCGGCAGGATAATTGGGCCCTACGTATGTAACGGAATTCTTAACTCTGAAAGATACTCGCAAATTTTGCGAAAATTTATTGAACCTTTCGTAGACGAAATACCTTTAAATCAATTGGAATTCGTTTACTTCCAGCAGGACAGAGCACCTCTTCACAATGCTGGCCAGATCAATGAGTTTCTAAACCAACAATTCGGCAACAATTGGATCGGGAATCAAGGACCGATACAATGGCCGGCAAGGTCGCCTGATCTAACCCCATTGGATTTTCTCCTTTGGGGAAGAATTAAAAATTTTACGTTTAATCATTCTCCCAATTCAAGACGGGAATTAGAAGCAGCAGTTTTGCAAGCGTTCGACTCTCCATCCCCGCTCGAGTTGGTGAACTCAGCTCAGAGTGTAAGAAAACGGTGTCGATTATGTTTACAACAGAACGGCGGAGAATTGGAACACTCGCTATAATTTATCATGTTTACGCATTTTTTAGTAACAAAGGTATATTCTGTAAATATTTCGTTTAAATATGTCGGTAAGAATTTTAGAAACCGACTTATTTTAGTTCCAGTCATTATTAATTTCAAATTTTCAATACATTATGAATTTTTACCGAATAAACCCCCGTAATTCCTTATAGCTATAATATCGGTAATGCTATTAATGGTTCCCTTAGTTTAGTTTGTTTGAATTGTTATTTGTAACATTTAATATTAGAACAATTTTTTTCTGCCTTGTTAAAATCTTTTATTTAGATGGCGGTAAATAACACCATTCATAGCCATCTTAAAATAATGTGAAATGAAGAAAAACAAATAATTTAAAAATTGTTTAAATAAAATATCAAGTGTGTTATATCATTCTAAAGGTAATTTTATATGCTTTTCAATAGTGTAAAAATATATAGGGTGTTCCATATGAAAAACACAAGTCTCTATAATATCTCAAAAAATAGGAGTTTAAAAAAAGAAGAAATTAGAGCGTAGGATTCTGCGTCAAAAAGCGCCCTAATATAGTTTTTATATAAATCAAGCATTCTCGCAAATAAAAAAGTTGCAAGGGTTTTAAAAAATTGCACATTTTAAGAAAACGCTCTGTATCTCGTATATTAAGGAAGATATAAAAATAGGGATTTCACCAATCGATTTCTCTTTAAAATCGAGCTCCGGAAGCTTAGGTCAGTTTTTGTCTAATTCCTTTAGAAACATAAGTTCCCTATTAAAAGTATCGAATTTGGCCCACCTTGTACATCACAAGCGGATGCTTTATAGAATTGATTTCGAGCTACTAACTGCTGGTACGTAATTCACAACGTATCGCTATTCGTTGACAGAAGACCAGGATTTAATTGTATACTGCTGTAATAATTCTTAATATGTAACAGCCGGTTTCATAATGAATTTAAAGCCACTTTAAACCTAAAGTTGACATTCAAATATAAAGGCACTTTGAATTTATTATGGAGCTGGGCGTTACTTACACAAGGCATGGAGATTCTTAAATCGCTCGTAATACAAACTAGATTTATACTTCTTATGCATTACTCTTATTCCGAAGATAAGTTATCAAACCAGGGTGGATAAAAACGTTGCAATTTTTCGAATGAACACAGCAGTACACAATGACCAAATATGCTGGAGAGGATATCGTACAGTGCATTATAAGAATCATTCACGCTTTTAACGTTCAATATCGGCGACCAATCAGTTCTTGATAATATGATATGTGAGAGAGGAAAATTGGGCTTTTCTGGTTTGGTATTCTGGTCAAAAAGGTTGGCAGGAGGTAGTAAGTTACAAGCTACTGACATGTTAAGCGCAGGATAATGCTGATGTTCGAAGACTAAGGGCGTTCTGAATATCACAAATTGTATTTATAAATATTAGGTCTAAAAGTCGACTATTAGCATTTAAAATAAAATTTGCAAATTACAAAATTGCAGAAAATTATTAATTAAAATGTCTTATTGCGATTAGCGTCAGTATTGTACTAAGGAATATTAAGGTATAAATATGCCAAAGAATATAGGTTGAACTTACTTTCTTTTTGATTACGCCGGCTTTAAGGCTGATCTTCGCCGGACCCTTACTGGAGAAAGACGAGAAAGTATGGAAACTGGTCTTCGGCGGTTTGAAGCTGGGATGCTCGTCTCCCTTGTACGGACAGATTTTACATTCGGAAGGTTTATTGTAGGGATCCTCGTGACAAGTTTCACTGTAGCTTGGATACGGCGGTGGCTTCCTGACGCATTGCGCCGCCTTCTTCTTTCGCTTGCCGCATTTAAAGCTCTTCACCGGCGCGCAAAATGGTACCTTGATCTTATGACACTTCTTCTTCGCCTCCTTGGTCTTGTCCAGCTTGCACTTTTTATCCTTCGCGCCGCCAGTCGCCGTACTGCCGGTGGTGTAGCTGCGCTTGGTCGGGATTGATCCGGTGTTCTTCGTGATGGTGTTCCTTATCGCTTTCGATTCAGCCAGCATCTGTTCTGCCTTCTCTTGATCGGAGACCTGGTGCGAAGGCATCACCTGAAAAAGAATAAATAAAAGAAGTAAAATAACTTGTGTTTCCCTCTATTTTCTTTCTTTATCCAATAACCAATGAGCCAAGGTGATCAGAAATGTCTTTGGATTGTTTACCACAACCAAATATTTGTCGAAAGTGAAGTTTTTTTTACTTGCCACGCAAGAAACATTCTAACAGTTACTGAAGAGAATTCTTCCATTTTCAATAGTTCACTTTATTCCGTTTTTTTTGAAAATGTGATCAGCAAAGCTGAATCTTTTGTTGCGGAAAATCCACTCGAGATTATAAATAAAGAAGAAGTAAGCACCTATATTAAAGAAGAATATATTTAGAAGAAAATAACTATTGCTTGGTGTAATGCTATTGTTACTAAAATTATAACTTAATAGTGGCAGTATAAGCCAATTTTAGTGAAGTACTCCCAGAAAGAATGGAAATTGTACATAATTTATGTAGTTGTAATATGAGGAACGACTGACAGTCAACGGCCAAGAGACAAGCTAAGGTCTAAAACTAATCATGTCAGGTTCCATTTGTTAAAGAAACATAGTACATGGGTGCATGGTTCAATCAAAAACTTGCTTGGAACTTTTACATCAATAAAACCATGAACTAATCCATAATCCATTTCTGACTGACTATAGATTAGTGTGTTATATATGGTCGTCGCATAAATTATTGGAATGCACGTATTCTTGTACCAAGGCCACGATTACCACTTTGTTCCATAGAAGGAGCACACTGGTTATTAATGCCAAAATATTGTTGCACGAATCTCCCCCCAGAGATCCTCGCATCTGGAAGAAGCAGCAAGTTCCACAGAATAAGATGTCCAGGCTTATCACTTTAACACCACACCAGGGCATGTGCAAATTGCCCAGCCTCATGATAACGTCTAAATGTCGAGATTCGTTCCATATCTACAAGATCTATTCAAGAGGAGCTAGGATAGGCAACTCTGCGAATCCACTTCTAACTAGGATTGTCGAGGACCCACTGGTTCGGTTCACCCCCTAGACGGGTGGCCGATAAGACTTTTTAGTGATGGAAAATGAAAACACTGACGGTTGAAGTTACAGTTTTGTCTGCTTAAAAGTGACGAAGTGATGGCTGAAATGTCTTTACAGCGAAAAGGTTAAATGATAGCAACTAGTTGATTTATGGAAACAACCTCCATTTCCCCTCCTTATATGAAGTCACCCAATTGTATTCACAAAGTATGAACTACTGCAAAAATATCTAAACCTTGTTAAAAATCATCTACTCCGTTCAAGATCAGAACTTCGCTGCAAAAAATCTTTTTATATGAAAATCTTAATTAAAACAAACCCGCTCACCTTTACTGGTTCCGGAAATGGACTGGCCAGCTTCGGCGCCTTCAACGGCAACGTGATGTTCTTGAACGTATTGGATTCTTCGAACTTGCGATATTTCGTAACGTTCTCGCAGACGTTATCGAAACCCATGCAAGCCGAATTGATCTCGATCGGCGGCTTGTAGTATTCGGGCAGCATGGCGGGTTGCAGGTGTTGCAGCGCCACCGTTTTGCGAACCACGTCGCTCTCGTTCTGCACCGAATTCGGAAAGGGCACTACAGGTGTCGTGCGAGGTCTGCACACCTCGTAGACGATGGGCATCGTGGGCGTCGAGAACTGAACCGGCGCCTTCGCCGGCTTGCTGGCATCTTCTGCTTTCTGGACGGTCGGTTCTAAGTCGGTGTCACGTTTGGCTGACAACGATCTGGATACCTGCAGAAGAGAACGTCTGGTTTACAACGATTTCACTTGAGAATCAACAAAGAGAAGTACTCAATCCGCAAATTCAGAATTCGTAAAATAATGGTTTTATGTGAGCGTCTTAATTTGGAAATTTTCTTTAATAGCCTGTTTCAGATCATTATATATGAAAGGGGGTTCATTAATATCTATGGTTTCGGTACAACTTCGGTAAACACGATGATGTACGCCAATGTTTACATATAATAAAAGAATCTATTTCTTACACTAATAAAACAATGATAAAAATGGAAAAAAACATCATTGGACCTGACAAGCATATGGATAAGTGAAACTGAAAGAGTCACAGATGAATGTGAGTTTGCAGAACTAACGCCTGTTATCCACAAAGCTGTGTGTCATTATTCCCCGAACTCCTACTTAAAGCCAATTTTAGCAGCAAAACAAACGGTACATCAAAAATTATTGCAAATGCTTGTGTGGAAACAAAGAATAACGGTATTGGAGTCCCACAGTGTGTACAGTGTTTACAAAAAAGGACCCTGAAAAATACATTTACTTTGCACTTAGCAGATGCAAAAAATGAAGATATTACTGAAGATTATCTCATCTCATAAATCAGATCAGCTAACGTTCCGCGTACAATAAAAGGGCAGCTTATTAAGGTCGGATCAAGAGCATGGATGCAAAGCGCTAATTGAATCACTGAACTTGAACGATGATGTGACCCTGACAGGCGTCAGATTAAAATTTCATGGCACAAACTAAAAGTAACTAACCAAATACTTCAACAATATCCATTTGAATTATTAACACCTTCCACGTATTCAAATAAGCTTTCACCGATGTCATACCTTCAGTACTAATCATCTAAGCAATTATTCGTTATGGAATACTACAAACAACAAGGATTGGCATATCTATCAGTTCTTAAGAAATCGTTAACTTCCTACTCTCCCAATCGCATCATTACTAATGCTAACGGTACGATGATTGAATTAATGAATTCGTTTCATTCGGCGTAGATTGACTGTTTGACTTAATGCCGATTTGATTTTATAATATGAGAGGATGGGAAGTTTCCAAGATACGTAGGAAAATTTGTACTTACGTTCTGGACGATGTGACGGTTAATTTTGTGTGCTATTCGTAAAGCCATGATGTTGGAAAGTATTGAAAGTAAACAACTAAACAAATGTCAAATAAATAGTAAATACGGCGTTGTCATGCTTGCCGTTCATTTATTGACGCTAAAGGGATCACTTTGATTTTTGCAAAGTTATCTTCAAATGCAACTTTTTGTAAGGCTAGCTTTCAGTCTCATTTGTCTTCATTCTTGTGGTTGAGCTAGATTCCACGGACCTCGCCTTTACGGGAGAGTGTCTTTTTGTTTCTTTTCTTTTCTTATGCAAGTTATCAAAAACGTTAAAAATTATTTTTATTTGTAGATGCGAAACGTACTTTCCAGAAAAATAGACTTTGAAAAATTATTCTGGTCAAAACAATTAGAGGATATTTGGAAAAATTGTAATAAAATAAATAAATAATCAATCTAGCATCTCGCAAATATTTTTATATTTAACTACAACGTTTTTAAATAAGAACCCAACGTATTGACAAGTTTGAACTTAATTGTGTACATTATAAAGCTACTAAGGCGCTAGAGTGAATAAATATCATTAAATGAATACACTTTATAAGAAGTTTTATTGATAAAATAACGAAAACTCCATTATTAATAATGTGTATGATCTCCACGAACGGCAATAAAGGTTTGACATCTCATCGGCATTGATCGAATCAGCACATCAAAAAATTCTTGTGGAAGATTATTCCATTCCTCTATCAGAGCATTTTGAAGTTCCCGAATTGTACGCGGTGGCATATTTCTTGCTGCAACACGTCTTCCTAAAGCATCCCAAACATGTTTGATAGGATTACCATCAGGAGAATTTGCTGGACAGTCCATTCTATTGATTCCCAATTGTTCAATCCAGTTATTCACGATGTTTGCCCGATGTGGACGAGCATTGTCATCCATTAAAATGAATCTTTCATCCATAGAGCCTGCGTACGGAAGAACAGTGGGTCTGAAAATTTCATTCAGATACCTGTGAGCAGTCAGGTTGCCATTCTGTATCACATAAAGGTCTGAATGACCTCCTGCGCTTATCCCAACCCATACTATTACACTCCCACCTTCATATTGCGGCCTTCCTCGAACAAATTGTGGCTGATTACGTGTTCCAGGTTCACGGCAAATTACAATACGCCTATTATCTGGATTTAGGGCGAATCTGGATTCGTCACAAAACAATACTTGTGCCTAGTCATTGTGATTCCAATTTTTATGTTGCTCAGCCCATATTCTTCGCGATCTTTTATGAAGAGCAGTTAGTGGAACGCATACTAGGGGTCTTCGAGCATACATGCCAGCGTTGTGAAGACGATTTCTTATTGTTTGAGTTGATGCTACTCTTATCGTAGCTGCGGCAAGCTCATTTCTAAGCTGCGTTGCGTTATGGCTGTGGTTTCTACGTGCAAATACTGTTAAGTATCGACCATCTCTTGGTGTTGTAGATGCTGGACGTCCTTGTCCTCGTCTTCTCGCAACATCTCCAGTTTCTAAAAGCCGATTCCACAAATGCGAAACTACAAAAACTTCAGCAACAGCTTGCTGTCTCCGTCCATTTTCCAATTGACCTATCGCTCTCCAAGCTTGCGCATGAGTCAAATCGCGTTGTCTTTCCATTATTACCCGTAATTACGGTTAAAAATTCGCTATGATACGGAAAATGGTGAAATCTAACTGTAGTCGAGATCGCTCGGATACGCGCTTGTATACCCTCAAGCTATGGTGGTTCGCACTGAAGCGCTGTACAAGTTGAAACTTGTCAAAGCAATCTGTTTCTTATTTAAAATCGTTCTAGTTGCAATATAAAAATATTTGCGTGTCTCATATTATTTATTTATTTATTTTATTATTATTTTTGTAAATATCCTCTAATTGTTTTGAGCAGAGTAGAATATGTGAATACCGGATCTGAATAATATAGCTTCCACTTTTAACATAATATTAATTTACTTAATAGATGACTCCAGAAATCGAAGAAAAATACTTAAAAAAGTTGAAGAAAATAAAGAAACATATCAAAAATATAAAATTAAGACATATATCCCCAAGGATTTATAGGTTGAGAAAAACAGACAAGAGAACAGTATCAAGAAGAGGTTGCAAGAAATTTAAGATCAGAGCAATAAGCAAGAAAAGCAGGAGGTTCAAATCCACGGGATTCCACGGACTGCAGGTAATTATCAGTACAACATTTCTGGCTATGTGTTTAATCCGGCACTGTTACAATCACTTCTCATGTATCCATCATTTCGGATTCGAAGCAGCAGCTTGATATTGACATTTCATTGATGTAGTCTGATTGTTACTGATCAGGTAGCTATTTATATAGTATATTAATTATATTCGACTTCCAATCGAAAGAACTGATCACTCAGTATAAATAATCATAATTCTATTTACCGTAAGAATAATCATCCTATTAATTTCCTTCATCATAATCATAATCTCATTTTTATCTCAAAAAAAAATTTCATAGACCGAGAAAAAACCTCACCATTCGAGGGTGGATTTGACCTTAAAAGATCAGCCCGACTCCCTTTCTCTACCCAATTCTTCTTAATCGCAGTAATCTTTCTAATGTTCGATGTTGAAATCGCCCTATCGATCCCAATCATTTTAATTATAAAAATGACTAACCTATTTCATTATTTCACTGTTCTTTCTAATTATCCTACTAGTAGGACTATACCATGAATGAAACCAAGGAGCTTTAAATTGAGCCATTTAGGGTAATAGTTAACCATAACATTTAACTTTCGACTTTCGACCTAAACCCTTGATGATAAATCACCCTTATTTATTAATTGAAACCAAAAAGAGGTATATCACTGTTAATGATAAAAATGAGTTCAACTCCTCCAATTAAGGAAATAGGTTATTCAAGAATAAGCTTCTAACTTAATTCTTTAGCAGTCAACTCTGTTAATATTTCTCTTTATATAGTTTAATAGAAACATTACATTTTCAGTGTAAAATTAGAGCATCTCTTATAAATATTTAAAAGTCCTAGATATCTTCAATATCTTGCTCTATATAAGCTATTTAAATAAATAAATAAATATAAATAATTGTACATCACCCACATTGATAATAAAAGTATAAAAACCTTCAAATTATTATTACATAAAAACTGTAAGAAAATAGAAAACCTAACGCCTTAACTGAGAAAAAATATTGTGACTGCCATAATACTCAGAGCAACCTTGATCAACACCTTTATAAATCTCACCACGAATAAATAAGGGGTAATAGTTAACACCAAAAGTCGAAATATAGAGCATATTGCACATATTAGGAAAGAACAATTTTGTTTTCATACACCGTATCGATTTAAGAGAATAAGTAAGAGCAAACTTTGACAACTCACATCCTATCCTAATCAATCCCTAATAGAAATAACTACCGAAGCTCTTATCTTCATAAAAACAGGAAGACAAATAAAGTAAGAAGTAGGAAACAATAACCATATAAGAAACCTGCCACCAGTAATAACCAAAAAAATCAATCCAGATATACCCTTTAACATAATAATATTTAAAAATGAAAAATTAAAATCACCTACTAAAACATAATAAACTAAACGAAAAGATTAACGAATGGAAAACAAAGCGAAAAATTGTTTCATAGAACAATAGATGGTCTTCCAAAAGAGAAATGACAATTACACTGCCGTTCAGTGAAGTTCGGTCGTACAATAACAATCTATTATATCACACTATATACAATTATTAATACATAAAATTAGAAAAATATTAAGCATACAGCTCTTTTCTAAGGGATTAAAGCCATAAATTATTATGTAAAGTAGAAATATTGCGACAACCACAATAAAGTCCCTTTTATTATCATTCCAAGAATTTCTCGGGAGTACCGATCTTTCGAAACGGGTCGCTTGGGGATTACTAACGAACAATACATTTAGGAAATATACCGCAGTATCATTGCTGTATATTTATCACAGGCGTAAAGATGTAAATTTGCTTCATTTTACTGTTAAACGTGTGTTGGTGTGCATCTGCCGTTTTTTGGGCGAAAGTTTTAAGAAAATTTATTTCAAAATGGCACGTGGCAAGCCTACCAGTGTAGAAAAACGTTCACGCATTATTACGCTGTTTGAAGAAGGATATTCGGGGCGACAAATTGCTGAAAAAATAAATATGAGAAGTTCAACAGTAAATGACATCAAAAAGCGATATCGGACAACTGGAACTATAGAAAATCGTGTTCGTCCTGGAGCATCTAGGAAAACAACAAAAGCTGAAGATATGAGAATTGTATTATCAAGCAAACGCAATAGAAAATTAACAGCGCCACAAATAGCAGCCGAAGTCAATCGCGGCCGTGAAGAACAAGTTTCGGCGAGTACGGTAAAACGTCGACTTCAACAAGCGGACCTTCATGGACGCATTGCCATTCGAAAACCCTTATTACGTCGGGGCAACACAGCAAAACGGCTACAGTGTTACAGTGTTGCTACGTTCTCATCTAGATTGGTCGTTAGATGATTGGAAACACGTGCTTTGGAGTGACGAGTCAAAGTTTGAGGTTTTTGGGCAAAATCGACGAGTTTATGTCCGAAGATCTAAAACCGAAAAGTGATCCCGAACTGCATTGTGCCTACAGTGAAGCAAGGGCGTAGTTCTGTGTTAGTGTGGGGATGTTTCTCCTTTGCTGGGACGGGAGATTTATGCAGAGTGCAGGGTGTAATGAGGAAGGAAAATTATTTTGCAATACTCCAGAATCATGCAGTGCCATCAGGATTGCGTATAATAGGCCGTAACTTTACATTCATGCATGACAATGACCCAAAACACACTGCGTTAGTGTGTAAGAACTATCCAAAGGAGCAAGAAGAACAGCACACCCTGAAAGTAATGACATGGCCCCCACAAAGCCCAGATTTGAACCCTACAGAGTTGTTGTGGGATGAACTGGACAGGAGGATCCGAAAAATATGCCCAACTTCACAAGAACATTTACGGAATATTCTGCAACATGAATGGATTAATATTCCACGATCCGTTTTAACAAAACTTATCGAAAGAATGCCTAGAATAGTTCGAGCGGTGATTAAGAGCAGAGGTTTTTTCGATGAAAAAAAAATATAATGTTCAGTATGTTATATTAGGCCAGAATAACTTTCTATTTACTTATTTTTGTCTTTTTTACCCGTACATACAATAAAATTGCATTTTGTTTTTAGTTTCGTTTGTTTCCGTAACCTTTTTTACTAACCGATCGAACTTCTCTGAACGGCAGTGTACATAGAGTAAAAACAGAAGACAACAGAAGAAAAGATATTAATCGAAAAAAAAAATAGAGGGAGAGTGCCTAATTTCGGACAGGTGCAAAATTTCAGATATCGATCTAAAACCATAAACCATGATGACACGAGCCCCTGTAATAGTTTATAAGCTATGGAACACTGTACGCAACAAGTTACGCTTGTATAATGTGGTAGTTCCTAGCAGATGTTTCAGATTTTAGATATCCGAAATTAAGACACCGATACGTCGAAGCATAAGTAGTGGAATCCAAAATCCATGCAAAGACCAGTTCAGGCAGTAAAAAGGCCAAAAAATGGGGTATCTGAAGGTATCGAAAGTATTTGGTGTATCGAAATCCACTTTGAAAAACCAAAGATACCAGTAAAAGATACCAGTCGCACTGTAGAGACTGGAATAAACTTACAAATAGGCAGACAACTTGTTCTTAATAAGAAAATAAAAACTGCGTTGGTTTCTTATTGCTTGGAGAAGGATAAAAAGTATTGTGGACTGCGTTCTTATGAGATCAAGAGACTAGCATACCAACTTGCTTTACGTAACGGATCATCATCACCCTTTAATAAGCATACCGATGATGCTGATGAAAAAGACGCATCCTATGCATTAATTTAAAAAGCCACAAAGGACATCGAAACAAAACATTAATGCAACTGTCTAAAGCAAGTGTTACCGGGTTATCACATTAGGTCACAAAGGTTGGGGCTATAACCACTGCTGAGAGAGATGCATTGGTAACCATGGTAGTATGTATGAATCCAACTGGCGATTTTGAACCTCCAGTGCTAATCTTGCCACCCAAAAATATGGAGGCGGCATTGATGAGTGGAGCACCTCGCGGGGCCTTTGAAACCTGCCATTTTTCAAGATGGATCCAGCAACATTTATTCCTGCAGTGGCTAAAACATTTCATTCAACATGTTGAACCAACTACTGCTGACGCGATCATACTTACTTTGGACGGTCACTATTCACGTACGCAAAGTTTAGGCCTACCACTGCATCTCTCAAGATGCAGCCTTTGGACTTAACGTTCATGTCGCCTTTCAAAATCCATTATTCTAGAGAAGTTTAAAATTGGCTGAGGCCGAATCCTGAAAAAAATATTACAGTATATCAAATTTCTTGGAGCCACTGCTCCAGCATATTTAAAGTGCAAAACTGGAGAAATTGCAGAATACGGTTTTCAGAAAATTTGAATATTTCCATGCGATAGAACGGTTTTTAATGAGAAAAAATTCAATCAAGAAAACCACTTATTGAAATCGAAACTACACCTCCCAGAATTACCTCAAAAGTGAGGACTTCCCTTGTACCACCATAAGAGATTAGTCCAGTACCATCTTTGAGTGGAGTTTCTATATCCACAAGAAAATCATGTAAAAGTTCTACATCTTTAATAACTGCTTCGCCGTATAAAGACCAATTATCTGAAAATCAGAAAAGGAGAGAAAAAGGAGAGAAAAAAAAAGCAAAAAGAAACTTTGAAAAGGAAAATAAACTTAGGTGAATCTAAGAAGAAGGGTAAGAAGAAGCAAATAAAAACGAAAACATCTACATTTGATAGCAACTCGGATTCCGAAGCTGATGTCCAATATTATGACGATTCTGACGTGGGCAGCTGTATTGCGTTGAGGGTGCCCTAAATCCGGTTGTTCCCTTGTGAGCTTCTTACTGCTGAGTATAACAGCTTAACTACCCAAATGTGTGCCCCGTTGTGGTAGTGGAGAAAGTATCACAGTGCTCCAGGGTCGCAATGTTTAAGTACGTGACTTAGTCTTTATATAATATTTTATTAAAAGAAACG
The DNA here is from genome assembly GCA_902655005.2 of Marronus borbonicus. NCBI lineage: Eukaryota > Metazoa > Arthropoda > Insecta > Coleoptera > Scarabaeidae > Marronus > Marronus borbonicus. The sequence goes on along the minus strand of LR737389.1, from coordinate 1,574,547 downwards.
CCTTTTTTCATAATAATAATTATATAATTATAACCATTTGAAATACATATTTACAGTACGTCAGATAAAAGTTAAGAGCATTAGAAATAACAAGAACTATGAATATTCATATACTGTTGAATTAACCGTTGTTTTTTTGGTGCTGACTTCAACGTGCGCATCAAGACCGTCCGAGAGACGACTTAGCCTTCTTGCCCAAGAACCTCGAGTAGCTAAAAACATAAAGAGGAAAACATTAACTTTACACACTTTAGAAATATAATAATAAATCTAAAATTTGTATTAAATACATCGAAAGTTGTGCATTGTTTGTCTAGGGATTATCGGATTTCTCCATAAAATTTACAAAAAGAATGTTAATGTTTAGGAAATATGTTTGAAATTGCTCTAATTTAGTCAAATTTTTAGATTCTGCACAAATAAGAGTACCAAATTGTTTGTTAAGGAAACGAGGTTTTATTTTCAAAACTAAATTATTTATGGCCGGCATTAGTAAAACCATTCCTGGAAATATTCTCAATGACGAGATATTGATTTCTTCAGCTCTTTACAAGTAGTAACTCTGCTGATAAGTACGCTTTCCTTAAGGTAACTGCATTGCCAACGGTCAGTCGGATTCATATCCGGTGACCTAAAAGACCAACTGTTGGGAAAATGCCCACTAGTTATACGATGGCCGAATGCGTTGCGTAGTATAGTTTCTACATTATTGTCTATGTGGAGTGGAGTGCCGTCTTGCATAAAAACACTGTTGTTAACATCATGATTCCGCAATGCTGACAGTATAAAGCTTTGCAATATTCAAAAACATCGATGGCTATTTTTCCTTACTGTTTTCATTTGTTCACATTTATTTCTTCATAGAAATAAGGTCCAATTAGAAAATTTAACTTGAAGCGAAAACAAACAATAACCTTGATATCATGTAATATTTGTTGAACGATCGTATTCGGATTAACTTTTCCCATATCCCGCAGTTACCTGCATTAGCACCACCCTTTAATTGAGGCTACGCCTCATCTAACTAAAGAGTTGCATCTAGTCCATCAGCATTATTCTCGGTGTCCCCTAATGTTTACAATATGGACAGCATCAAGAAAAGTATGTGGTTCAAATCTAGGGGTAAACATGAAGAAAGAGCAGTATGGTAGAATAGAAATATTAGAAAGGTAGCCAAAAACAAAAGGAAACTGTAAAAAGTTTATTTGAAGAACAGGAATGAGTTCAATTCCCAAAAATGCAAGATACAAAAGACGGAAGTCAAGAAGAAAATATAATAACCAAAAAATATAATGCTAAGATAACTTAGCTTCCTCATGGTATTGATAGAATAATTCACGGCAAACGCAACAAAAGGAGAGAAAAAAATTACACTAACACACGGACATGTTTCTGCCTACTCGGCGTCATCAACGTGGTTTCGGGAGTATTTTTCATATCTCTACCTTCTATCTCGAGGGACCACTGCTCGAGGGATGGTTTGGGGAACAGTACCCGGTTTATGTCGCTGCTTCCTGAACGGCAGGCATGCGTTTCTTTGGCACTAGAGGGCGCCAAGAAATGTCGAGTTTGTCGTTTTGGAAGTTATGGTATTAACTGTGAGGCAACGCTGATGACGCCGAGTAGGCAGAAACATGTCTGTGAGTTAGTGTATTTTTTTCTCTCCTTTTGTTGCGTTTGCCGTGAATGATTCCATCAATATCATGAGGAAGCTAAGCTAGCTTAGCATTATATTTTTTGGTGATTGTTTATAGGCATTTTCTGATGTGTTCAGAAAATATAATATTTGTTGAACAATCATATTTGGATTAACTTTTCCCATATCCAGCTGTTACCTGCATTAACATCCCTATTTAATTGAAGCTGTGTCTCATCATCACCAAAGAATTTCATCTAGTCATTTAGCATAATTTTCCGTGGCCCCTAAGGTTTGCAAAGCGCAAATGACGCGAATCTTCTTATCTGGAAACATCGTGTGCATAATTTTCATGAACGTCCTGATGTTCTTGTAAAACTACAGATGCGTTGAGTACATTTTCTGGTAACTTTGGTCTACCCGCTCCCATTTTACAGCCAACAGTATCAGTTTCCTCAAATTTTTACACGAGCTTACGAAACGATTTTTTGAGCAAGGCCTCTTTGTCAATCCATTCGTGTAGCACTGAATGAGGCCAATACGAATACAATTTTAAAAAGTATCGACTGAATATTACAGTCAGTACTCAAAGCTACTATGCAGCGTAACACTTATTTTAAAATTCGAAAAACTATGTCACGAGAGCGACAAAAATTAAAGAACTATATAGTGTCTTCGCTTAAATTCCCTACATTTGGAAAACCTTTTTATTATCAATTTTATGAAGAAAAAATACCCTTTGCAAGCAATTCTACTTCTTCAAAATCTCTGATTAAGCTATTCAAACTTCATTTACAACGTACAGGGTGATCACAATGATATTATAAATGCACAAAATTGTCGGTGGTGGAGTGACGCGAATTTCAATTTCATGATCAATGGTCGTTTAAAACAAATGCCTGGCGCACAATTTCTTAAAGATCGAATAATTGGAGTAATATTTTACCGACAAACAAGAACTACCCATAGACGAGAGGCTGCAGATATGTTACCAACAAGAGGGATGTTTGACAGCACTTAAATATCCTTTTCAATGGAAAATTAGTTGATCGGTTTCCTGACATTTTTTGGCCCGCTTAGTCTCCAGATCCTGGTCCACTCGATTATGCTACTTGCAATTTTATGGAAGAACAGCTCTTTGTATGAAGAGGAAAGTTTGAAATGTCGGCGAAAATGTAAAATCAATTTGATAATTTAACCATTTCGATCACAAAGATTGATTTGTTAAAGATATAAACATTAATTTTTAACACTAAGAAACAACGAATTTAAATTCAAACATACTCTTTAATTCTAAATACTTTTTTGTTTTTACATTGTTCTAAAATAAAAATTAATTGCAGATCTCTCACAGATTATTTAGGTAAGGAGTAAAGTAAGGAGTAACTTCTTGAAACATCTTGAAGTAACTATTATTTACAAGTTTTTTGATGGTAAACCTGAGTAATTTTAGTGTTAATTTCGCGAAGTAATTCCTTCAAAAACTAACCTGGAGTTCTTTCGTTTCTTGTAGTGTTATTATTGTCCCTCATTGAACCAATGATATCATCATAATCGAAATCGCTCTTCTTTAAACCGTGTTCATATTTGGCTTCTTTGGCTAGTAAGGTCTCACGTTGTATCTGCGTTTTTAACTGTAATATAAACACAAGAACAGATAAACAACAGAACAATAAAGGTATAATTTTGAATGAAAAAAGATGTTATCCAATATAAGACGTTTAATTAACAAATTGCAACAACAGCTTTAGTGAATGTAATAGTTTATCTTATCGACATTCTCGCTAAAGCTGCTATGTTTCAACTTCTAGTAGAGATATTAAACTTTACTTTAGTATGAACTCGAATAATTTGTCTACTGTGCCGATTTTAATGTTTTATGCAAACTTTAACACTAAGACAGCTTATGCCGCAATATACGGTGAAGTTCTTTGAAAACGATCCGTCTGAAATATTGCAGAAACTAAAATGAAAATAAAAATTCCCAAAAAAGCATATCTACTTTTCTTGTAAAGTAACCTATGAATCACGCGCATGTTCGTACCTAGACGTTAAACAATCGGAATCACCCGCCCTTGGCAGTCTTCTCATTTATCATTAGAGTGACGACGTTGCGTGCAATTTGTCATTGGCGTTACGTTCGGTGGCAGGTTAAGTCTCGCATGTGTGTAACTCGCCACGTAGGAGATAGGTAGAGAGCGACGGCAGTACTGGTCAGTACGTAGTTAGTAACTGAGTGGAGAGCAACGTAGCGACGTTTAAGAGCGCTTTTTTCATTTATTTCATTACTGCCCTACTTTAGAAGTTTTGATTTTGATCTATATTGTTACTGTACTGTTTTAGAAGTGTCTTTTTTCGTTTATTTCGTCGCTGCCCCTTTTTAGAAGTTTCATTTTCGGTTTATTTTTTATTAGGTGCTCTCGTATTTTTTGAGTATTCTTTAGAGTTTATAATTTTATAATTTATTTGATCCTTATTTAATATTCAGTTGTTTCGTATTCTTTCGTTTTATTGCGGTAGTTCTTAGTTTATCATTTTCCAACAACGCCGAGAATGTCAAGCATTGTTTCAGAATATGGCATCATTTTCACGTCATTAACAAAAAAAAAGTGCTTTGCACCATTTGTTCTGCAAAATTAAGATTCAGGGGCAAATATACTCTTGAGCGGCATCTGCAAAATACGAGGCATATTGAATACCAAAGAGGTATTTCACATGATAAATCTGTAAATTGATTTATGCGCAGCTTTTCTTGGTGCCAATATCCCATTAAATAAATTACAGGATCCACTTTTCCGTGGGTTTCTTAAAAAATACCCCAACCAAGATATTCCCCATCCATCGACAATTAGAAAATATTATGTACCTAAGCAATTCGACAAAACAATAAATCAAATCTGGTCAAAACTAGGTGAAAATTATCTCTGGATAAGCGCGCAGATGAAACGACAGACATTAAAGGAAGGTACGTTGTTATTGTAATGGTTGGCACATTGCGTACGGAAAATCCTCCGATGCCATTTTTAGTAGCTACAAAAATCAGATTGCGTGTCACTGCAAACGATATTACCGACATTATCGTTAACAGCGTAAAAAATGTAGCTGGTGGTGACTGCTTAAAAGTTCTACTCTTTCTCTCATATCCTGCAAGCGTAATGTTAAAAACAGGTAACGAGCTTAAAAAACGTTTTCCAAACATGTTACATCTAACATGTGTTGTGCATGGAATACATCGTATTGCTGAACTTATTAATTCATTAATTAACTGATTTAAAAAGATTTTATTGAAGGCACCAACTAGGATAAAGTTATATAAAGAAATGTGCCCGAATATGCCTTTGCCGCCAGAACCTGTATTTACACGATGGGGTACATGGTTAGAAGCCGCATTTTTTTATACCCAACACTTTAGTATTTTAAAACCTTTTGTGTTAAAGTTAAAACGAGATGCTTCCAGTGTTACAGCAGTCCAAGCATTAATTGTAAAGAAGATTTAAACATTTCTCAAGCGTAACAAAAACGATCAAGTTTCGAGATAACAAAAATTTAAAATTAGCTGAATCCCTTCAACACTTAGAATCATTGTTCAGTAATTTAAAAAGTATCGATTGGCGAAAAGATATGGAGCGGTTTTACAAAGAAATCCAGATTATGCGCTATTAAAAGAAATTTCCAATAACACTTTTACTACCCAGAATGAAAGTTTATGTTTAAAATATAAGGATTTAATTGCATACTTCCATTTCGCACCAGTTACTTCACGTAACGTAGAAAGATCTTTCTCTAGATTTAAAAATATGTTAACTTACCAACGAAACCAATTTACAACGAACAATTTAGAAAAATACATCGTAGTTAATTCCTATTACAATTGTATCGAAAACGTACTTGACGATTAACAAAATATAACTTTCAATTTATCTACGCTACTGCGTATACCCGATTGACTCTTGGCTGCACCGAACGTCTTCACTCTATTTATCATTCAACGAACCACCTATGAGTGTAAAACCTTCCACAAGGAACTTTTCAAAAAATCAGACGAGAATTAGAAAACCGACTACACTGCTGAATTGGGAACAATAGTTCTCACATTGAGCAGTTCTTGTGAATATTGTCCTTTCAAATTTGTTTCTTTATTGAAATACTTTAAAATACCTATCTGGAAATTTAAAAGACTGATTGTCAGTTTTGTAAAATATCTAAACTTTCGATTTTTCCGTTTCTGAATATATTTTGATATATTGACATTCTGATTGAAGAATAAGCTTTCATTTAACGGACCAGACGAGGGGCAATCCTTTTTGCAATGTTTTGATGCAGGTATTAACGTCACGACGCTTCTACTGTGTAGATGAAACCAACTGTGTACTATAAAAATGTTGCGTAGACGACAACACAGATTGCATATGGAATACGCGAAATCAAAAAATACATACATCAGTATTCGTTTTTTTAATATCATAGCGGTTCCGTAAAATGTGATGCTTGCAATGCGGTCCTTATGGTTCACAACGAACAACAACGCAAGCGACACGCGGAATCAACGAAACACAGGGAAAATGTAAAAAATGATATACCATACCGAATTTTCCTGATTCTCGTTAAGTGTTTGTAATATTCCATAAAACATTGTGGAGCAAAAGGCAATGCGTTCATTTTGGGAAAATATGTTTCTGCTTGGAAATTACCGAGCAGAAACCAACTGCGATTGCATTTTTCGCGCGTTAGAAATGCCGTACAGGATATTATTAAAAATGAGAAAATATGGATAAACGTGGAGGAAACAACAAACGCTAAAGAAGACAGTGTAATACATGTTATAGTGCGTACTCTAAACTTTGATGGACCGTCGATACTATGTCTTTTGTGCAGCAAACGTTTTATAACTACGAACGCAGAAACTATAGTGCAAGTGATAAAAGATGCTATTAATTTAGTTGGTGTACAGCGAAGACAATTAAGCATATTTGTCACTGATGGAGCCGCAACTATGATTAAAGTTGGCAGATTATTAAAAACAGATTTTCAGCAGCTCCTTCACGTAACATATTTACTACATGCGTTTCATATTGTGGCAGATACCATCAGACTCAGCTATCCAAGAGTAGAACAACCCATAGCTAACACAAAGAAGGTGTTTCTCAAATCCCCTAAACGAATTCGCCAATTCAAGAGCTTCTACCCAGGAATTCCACAACCACCTGGACATGTATTAACCAGATGGGGTACCTGGCTTGCAGTAGTATCGTATTACCGTAAACATATTCAGAATATCAAATCTTTGATTTCGACATTGAAACCACAAGATTCTGAAGCTATTAGAATAGGCGAAGAACTGTTTTCAGATCATCAAATTGAAGCAGACATAGCAGAAATTTGCGAAAGGTACTCTGTTGTTGGAGAATTTCTTGGAAAATTGCAACATAGCGGAAGCAGTTAATACTCTCGATAAAATGAAAACGGCCCTGTAAAACTTGGCGGATAATATAGGACAGCACGTATCACAGAAATTAACATCCGTTCTTAATAAAAATCCGGATCTGCAGAAAATGCGATTTATAAGCAAGGGTATAAATGGCAGGCTTGATAGTGAAAGCTATGAGATGAAGGATTTTAAATACGCAAATATTACTTCGCTAAATGTAGAGCGGTCATTTTCCAAATACAAGCACGTATTTTCATCACGTTGTAGAAGGCTAAACGAATCTACAATTCTTTACGGTATGACACACCTTCGTCTGCATCCAGCCGTAAGCACATATGTTTCATCTGTTGTTTTGCATGCTCTACAGCGGATGTCATCCAGATGTAAGCCGAGGACGTTGCGTTGATAGGCTAGTATATGGTACACGCCGTCCTGGATCGCCACTATGTAACTCTCAGTCTCCGAATATAGCGACGGAAACTGGAGGGAAGAGAACGTCAAGGCTTCTGACAAATCATGATATTTTAGATTTATTATTATTACTAAATTCTTTGCTTTAGAGATCTTTTTCCAGTAATACTTCCGATTTCTTTTCAAAAAGTTAACCAAATTCCACGCTGTCTCGTTTTCTAATCACACCGTTCACTATTTCTAAATTTTGGTAGTGACCAAGGAGATGAAACAAAACTTTTTATGAAGTAATATGAAGTAGTATAGTTGGTTGCATCCGGGGACACACCGTATATCTAGCGTCTGTAACAAAAGCCGCAACACCCCAGATATTGAAGACGAAAGAAGATCTGATTGCACATTTGCGGTACATTTAGGCGTAAATTGAAAACATCATTGTTACATTTTGTTCGTAAGGTTTAGTTCTTAATTGGGTCATGAACGGTAATAGGTATTTGGAACAGTTTTTGGAAATTAACTGAACCGTTCTCACCGGCTCTGTGAAGTCCACCAATTGAGTACCAAATCTAATGCTTAATCGGTCCTGAAATTGTGTTTACTGCTTTCTCTGGGAGGGACGGTTACAATTGTACTTCACTGAACCAGCATACATATATCAACATTGCAATACATGTGTTTTTATTTTCGTTTTAATTTCTGAGATATTCCAAGTGGATCGTTTTCAAAAAATCTCACTATATACATTCAGACTAATATTATTTAACAACCCAATGATCCAATTAAAATATCAAACTTTTGAATCGGATTTCAGATTCTTTATGAAACAAATGCAGGTAAATGGTCACTTTTCTAAATATCGAGAATCTAAATTAGATTTCTATTAAACTAAAAATCATACATGCAAATAAAAGACATTACATCATGGTACTTACTTCCGATGGAACATCTGGTATAATATATTGCATAAGTCCAGTCAGCGCGAAAACGATGTGCTAAATCCAAAGGAAAGGTAAAAAGGATTGGAAAATATCAATTTTATTATTTGTAACTACATTAATTTATGTATTTAAAGGGATTGCATCTTGGTTATGGCAGCCATAACCAATTTAACATTTCATTTGAATACGTTTATGTTTTGAAACATCCTTTATATCATTTTCGAAGAATCTCAAAGCTAATTCGCATAGCTAATGGCCCGTCTAACTGGCTACCGATCGTCGTGAATGACGTTATATTACCTTTTTCGGAAAGGTGTTAACTGAAATCAAGAAATATTGCTAGATTTTGATTTTTTTTTTTGTATTTGATGGCAAAGGTATATGCCAGAAAACATCTTCTTTCTGAAGAGGTGCTGTAGCAACGCTATAACTCATTTACATTTTTCTTTATTATTAACTGCCACAACTAAGATATAATCTCTTTAAATAATTGAACATCAACCCAAGAAAATGTTATTTTTTTGTTTGTTCGGGGACATTACAGTAAAACCTATTTTATTCTTAAAGAAAAAGAGCTTTATTACAATATTTGACACCCAACGCGAAGCTCAAAAAATAAAAGTATAAAAAGTAAAAAGTATAAGTCGTCGATTTCTTTTAACAATTCACGAAGCTCGTTACAACTTGCAACTTGTTATTTTGGACACATTAAAATCGAAATGTCTCCATAAAGACTTCTTCTTAGAATGCAGATGTCACATGCTGCAGCATTTATGGAAAAAATAGGATTTCATGTTGTTGTACTTGGATAACTTGTACCAGCCCATCGTCAAATTGGTTCTGACCTTGCTTTGAGCAATTACCTCCTAGCATTTTTGCAAGAAAACTTTCTGGAATTCACCAAACGTGCGGGAAAAAAAAAAACGTCCGGATATTCGGAGTTTTGGACGGAATTTTTGTAATATGTTCTGTTATCAGGGATAACTAAGTTAAATTAAATAAATAGGATCTTAATGAATCTTATAATTTTATTATTACATTTATTTAATACACCCTGTATACTTTCACATTTTCGGAACCTACGAATCATTCTGCGTTCGAATGTATCATTGCAACAAAAATTTCTTACTTTTAAAAATCAGGATCAAGTCGGCAGTGTTTTTGTTTCAAGTGTATAATGATTCTAAATAACTTTTGCGAATACTCGTCGTGGGCTTCGCCAAAGCAATTGTTCACATAATTGCTCTTTTAAAAAAATTGAAAAAGGTTTTATTCTTCAGTATTTGAAAACAGCAACAAAATGACGAAAAAAACCAACTAAACGTCACAGAAGTGTGGATAACATTGCTACTGAAGGAGATAATGTTGCAGAAGTTCCAAAATTTTTGATTCCCCGTCGTACTGAAGAACTACGGTTTAAAGGGAAGGCAACTTGGATTTACAAGATTGTGTTGGTTCAAGAATTGAAGCCAACTGACTATCGGGCTTTGGAACAACTTGAAACGGACCACAATTTTGAGCAAAAAATTATCTTCTCCAATGAAGCTCATTTTCGGTTAGGCGAATATGTTAAGAAACAAAATTATCGTCTTTGGTGCGAAAACAATCCGCAATCGCAAGAATCACGAGAAGCCCTTACAACCACAAATGGTCACTGTACGGTGTGGTTTATGGCATGATGGCGCCATCGGACCATTTTCTTCCAAAATGAGGTAAGAGATGCGATTGCAGTAACTAGTATTAACGGATTTTTTTGTAGCCAACTTTAGATGAAACTGATTTGGAGAACATGTGGTTCCAACAAGCCGCACCACTTCTAACACTGCTAATGCCATTATCAACTCATTACCTCTGCTAACATATTGGCGAAAAGATGTAATTTAACTCTAGATAATTTTTTGTGAGATTCTTTGATATCTGTGATCCATGCGATCATACTAGAGATCCTTGATGCATTAACACTGAGCGTAGCATTGGTGACATTCGGTCCGAATTTTTGCATAAAGTCATAGAAAACCGATCTGATTTTATCTCGTGTATTCTTATTGGAAAATATGTATAAAGAAAAATGAAAGCAAAACCGATTCTCAAGTAATGGTGATTTAAGTGTACTTACCTCAAATATAACAACGAATGCCAGTCTTGCAGCAAAAACATGCCAATACTGCGGACTCAATCCATACGGATCAACGAGGTCGTCGGGTCCGTTCCTGTAGCCTCGATATTGACAAGTTGGAGGCGGTTTCTGCAAATTTATATCGGCTCCCATGTCTTCGTGGTAGTGTGAAGTATTGAATACTGCTAAGGAGGCATCGATGTAACCAACGAGGCTGCCGCTTGGGGAGTATTTATATTTGTAAACCATGCGAGGAATGAAATCGCTTGTGTAAGCAATGACGAAGGCCTGAAAAGGCAATTATAGAATTTCTTAAATTAATTTCTTAATCAGTAAAATTTCCAAGAATTTCATTTATTGTTAGTAAACAACTATTTTACAGTATTGTGGAATAAAATACATTTTGAATTAAATGAATTTTGTGAAGATCGAGCAAAATCGATTGTTCTTCCAAAAACCATCGATGCCGTGGAAAATATTAGTGAAGCAGATCAATATGTGATTACCGTATGATAGAAGCATCCCTAGGCATATCGAAGACTGCAGGGCATTCGATTTTGCATAATATTTAGCTATGAGAACGATCTCTTTCCGCATCATTTAACCCAAATACAAAAAAGGCTCATGTCAACTGATGTAAGAGAACGCTCAAAGATTCGTAACAGGTGACGAAACTTTGATATATTCGTTCGAGCCGGAAATTAAACAACAACTAACTGTTTCGGTGTTCCCAGATGAACCGAATTCAACAACGAACTGGATGTGTCACGAGCATTACTTTGGAAGGTCGAGCAACAGTTAATGTTGAATATCGTGGTAACTAAGGCGTGCTTGGATTAAGTTGATTTTGTATTTTAGGAAATGACAAAATTTTAAGTTAAAGTAACGAACAATACCAATCTAGTTTGATGCAATTGTTCAACTTTAGTGTCTAGAAAAGGAACACTTTGTTGAGTTTCAGTTTCTTCAGTAAATTTCAGCTTGAGCTGAAGCCAATACGAAACCAGCAGGTAATTTAAGGTTATTCATTTTAGAAACAAACTAAAAATTGGCTCTGACTCTGAACGAGTTAAAGTGTTTCAAAGCAGCATCTATAATTTTTGCAATAAATTTGGAAAGCTGCTCGGATGGTGAATTAATGCAAGAAATAATCTAAGGTGAGAATTAGTTTTGTGAATTTTACGGAGACCACAATTTTTTCAATTATTAGCGACTTCGTCCATGATGTAATTTGATAATTAAAGACTTACTTAATCTGATAAATTTAGGAGTAGGGTCCCTAGGTAAGGGAGAATCAGAGTCGGAGAGAAGTTGACATTGACTTCTTTACCTAAGAATCTTTGTCTAAAGCAACAGTGATGTTACCTTTGTCAGCTCTGGTAATTAAAAGATTTTGTTTTAGAATGATGTTTGTCTCTCTTTCCAAATGTGCCCTGATAGAAGGATCAATATTTGCTACATTCTGAGAAAAATTAGGAATTAGGTAAGTGCTAGCCCTAACTCTGACTCTGTCTCTATCTTTCAAAGGTGAAACTTCAATGCATTATTTAATTTCAGACAAAACGAGATCTGTATGCTAAATTTATGTCCTAAAGCAAGAAAATGCTTAACTCGGCCGGGAAAAGTGCAAATAGCCACGAATGAAGCCAATGAAAGGTCTTCTCGAATTTAATAAGGTTGTTTTTTTTTATCTTTTCAAAAATATATTTAAAATGTTGATGTTGAACGCTCATAAAATCAATAAAAATATAAAGATATTTCTAAATCATGAATGGTATTTTCAAAGCTTCCTAAAGTACGGTTAGTCTCTTGATCTCAATGGCGAATATTTTAAAAACAATAGAACGATCTCCGCAAATTGTTGTTTCTTTCATTGTTTTTTGTAAAACTTAAAAAGCATCCCTGCTACTCCAAAGCCATCTCTTTGAACTTCTAATATGGAAAACCTTTTCACAATGCAAGCTGTGAGTGAGGGTTCCCCACTCCAACTCTGAAAATGTACCACGCTTATCAATATATACAAGGTGGGCCAAATTCGACACTTTTAATAGGGAACTTATATTTCTAAAGGAATTAGTTAAAAACTGACCTAAGCTTCTGGAGCTCGATTTTAAAGAGAAATCGATTGGTGAAATCCCTATTTTTATATCTTCCTTAATACAGAGATACAAGATGGCTAGGATGGTGGTAAATAAGTAAATAAAAGATTTCAACAAGGCAGAAAAAAATTGTTTTAATAAATTTTTCTTTAACCTTGAGAAAATGTCTCTGAACGGTTGTCTTTCAGGTTATCGCTCATAGTAAATGTTACACGCAGCTTCCTCATTTTCACCTGCTTCTATGAAACACTTTAACATGTATTTTTCATAGTTTTCATACATTTTTGAATTCTTAGATACTGAAATAAATACAGGTATTGCTTATTTACCACCATCCATAGCCATCTTAAAATAATGTGAAATGAAGAAAAACAAATAATTTAAAAATTGTTCAAATAAAATATCAAGTGTGTTATATTATTCTAAAGGTAACTTTATATACTCTTCGATCGTGTAAAAATATATAGGCTGTTCCATATAAGAAAACACAAGTCTTGATAGTATCTCAAAAAATAGGTGCTTAAAAAAAGAAAAAAATAGAGCATAGGATTCTGCGTCAGAAAGCGCCCTAATATAATTTTTATATAAATCAAGCATTTTTACAAATAAAAGAGTTACAAGGGTTTTTAAAAATTGCACATTTTAAGGAAACGCTCTGTATCTCTTATATTAAGGAAGATATTAAAATAGGGATTTCGCCAATCGATTTCTGTTTAAAATCGAGCTCCAGAAGCTTAGGTCAGTTTTTGTCTAATTCCTCTAGAAATATAGGTTCCTTATTAAAAGTATCGAATTTCGCCCACCTTGTATAATGCAGCCACAGTATTGAGTAATCGCTTAGCCTGAAATTTAATACCAACGGTTTTATATATTTTAGATTTATTTGAGTTACTACACCACGACCGTAACAAAGGTGAATAGAACGAGACAGAGATGTTGGAGGTAAGTGAGATGAACGGGTTAAATTGGAGAAAATTCAATTTGTGTATTGGGAGTGAGTACTATCACCAATACTGGCAATACAATGGATTGGTGCTATCGTGGACTAAATAAAGTTAACATTAATTCTGTTTGCCTCAACTTTTACATCGATTATTGATATTGATACTGAAATATCAAGAAGCTGAGTTTTCCAAATTATTTTTGGCATTTGGAATCTCTTGCATTAGAAAGGCAATTCTTCCAAATTTCGCAACGAAATCAATCGAAAATAATTAAAAAAAAATTATATTTCACAAATATTGGATATAAAATATTATTTTCCTATTCCCTCGTGTACTACGATTAATCGTATCAAACGCCTTAGAGATCGATACACATAGCCAAACAAGGGACGTTAATAATGAACATTTTAGAAGATATAAAGAAATGATGGATTGGTCGATAATTACTAAAATTATAACGATCTCCTTTATTTAAAAGGAATGTTATAACAGTCTCCCAGTATTGCTGGGAATGTGCGTTATTGAATGGATAAATTAACTAAATAAAGGAGGGGTCGCTTAAACATTTATAAAATGTTTTTATGAGAAAGGCGGTACATATGCATAAGTTCGGACTAGAGGATTGAAATGATGACAGAAAATTAATACGAAGAGTTGCGAGGTAGTCGCCAAATTCAACTAAATAAATTAAAAATAAAGTCAGGTAAAAGTTAGGTAAGTTTTTTAAAAAGATTCGTACCGTACTTAATCATTTTTAAACTGAAAAGATATTTAACATACATGACTTTCAAAAATAATATCTTATTTCTATACTAAACATCGGAAGAAACTTACACTCTATAAGCTTCAAATAAACAATGATAATAATTATTATTATTATTACAGAAGGGCCATGGCTCTGCGACCTTCATAGATCTATTGTAACAAAATGCCCTTCGGTGTGTTAGAATAGATGGATCTTCTTCCTACAGTTCGGTGGATGCAAGAAATTATCTACTGAACTATTGGTGTCGTGTGTAACTTATGGAGTAGAATGTGTTCTGCCGTCTTTAGATCTTCTTGGCATATACGACATTTGATCTACAGCTTTTTCTAGTTTGAATAAGTGATAATTTAGGACAACATGACCTGTGGGAAATCCCGCAGTAACCTGTACGTTAGCGTTTTTTTTTGGCTGTTTTTGGCGAGCCTGATATGCGTGCTCTCGCCTATTTTTATCCTGAAATACTTTCCCAATGTAAGGCCGTTGGTTGTCTTCCCATATCTCTATTATGTGGCTCTTTTGAAGACCACAACAGGAATTAGGACCGATGAAAGCAATGTGGCTTCTTTGGCTAGCTCATCTGCCTTTTCATTTCCTTCGATCCGTTGGTGACTTGGGACCCACCACAAATTAACGCGTCCCAATTGCCTTAGGTTGTGTAAACATTCGCGCATCAGACCAGTTTTGTATGTATAGACCTTAATTGGCGTTAGAAATGCTTGCCCGTTGCTGAACAAATTTATTTTTTCGCCTCTGGCATGGTTCACATTCTAAGTTACCGTGATCAACTGCTTTTCGCTCAGTTAATTTCGTCTCTGACGTAGTTTACACGTTGAATTGCCGTGCTAACTGTTACCTACCACCTCCCCTTTTCCTGAAGAAGCCACGTATGATTGTGGACGCAACGCAGAATTTTCGTTTAACAACAGTGCGAATCTGGAATACGTTTACTTTCAACTGACTCTGGCCGTGGAAGCCTACGTTATTATTTATGGTTACTCCTCGTATCCCTATCTCGAGATTCTTTATAGCGCACAGGTTAAAAGCAGAAATCTCTGCTTGAAGTATGTTGACGTGGAGTCCTGTAGCCATTTGCTTTGAAGGTCACCCGTTGCCCATTCAGTACTGCTTCCAATGATTACTGATCAAAATTGTATTTTGTAGGGATCGTGTCCTTCGCAATGTGCATCAGATAATTTATGTTGGGATCTTCAAGGATGACCTCTAAGATCCCCAGGCTGGAGTCCCTTCATTTTACAAAGAATGAGGGCACTCAACATAGCCTGCAGGTACGTAAACCTAATTTCAATTCGGTATTAATTTAAAAAGCGACATCTAAGAAAAACTGTTGTAAAAATTAAAATTAACTTACGTTAGAAACCACAGCCGCGTAAGTAATAGCTCTTAAAATCCCATACCAGGCACCGATATCTTCAACCCTCTCCGCCAGAGGTCGCCTAGCTTGCGTCACTACCTTGTAAGCATCCAGCCGAATCTCAGCGATATTATTCAATAACGCGCAAAGCGGAGCCAAAGGAAAGGCAGCCACGAACAGAGTTACGAAGCCATATTGTAGTACTGCACACAAAATCAAAGAAAAGTCAACATTAATTTCAAAGCCTTGAAAAGGATTCTTACTCATTTCCAAATACTCGTCGAACAGAGCTAGTCTACCAGGATCCTGAAGGTGATAATCCTCCTCCCATCTTGTGTGCTTTCTCGTGAGATCTTTGGTGTGCAATAGATGTGATCGGCGCCTCCACCAATTGTAAAATTTTCTAGAAATAAACTTTTTTAAGCAATGGGGTAATATTAGGGATAAGACGTGGATCATTACGGATTGAATAGTTCTAAGAAATTATTGAAGACTTGCTTTCCTATCATTATGATAGCCAGTTGGATACACAGCTCGCTCAGACAACCCGCCGGGTCGCAGACGTCACCTTTGACTCGTAAAAACTCTGATTGCCTGCTTATCGTATCTCCGGGGTAATCGAAAAATCGTCCCTAAAATAATTTTGGAGTGTGATTTTTTCAAAACAATTCATCTGAAATATTTTAGAACTAGAAAAAAATTAATTTCCAAAAACCCATCTACTTCTGTTGTAAGGGTGTTACAGGGCGCCCATTTTAAAAACACTATTTTAAACAATATTTATCTATTTATTTTCATATAGCAAAACTGGTTTCGTTTATTTATTGCCTTCAATATATTTATTTTAAGCATATATTACTTTTTAGTTCCCCCCTATATGTTGAATGCATATTTTCTTAATATTTAATATGTTGGAATTAGACAAGTGCACTTGTCTAATTCCAGAGAAAAATATTGTTTTTCCCCATATGACATTCTGTGGGCGTTAAGTTTGGTGCAAATTGAAGCCAATTTCGGCATAGGATGATGTCACCCACCAGAGCGTTATAAGGTTATTACAAAAAAAGTTTTCTCCCAGCGGTGTAACCAGCATCCAAGTGTCGGCAGATGGCTGTACCAAATCTCAGCTACCAATAAATCGGATAAAGATCAAAAAATCACTTTTGTCTCACGAAGAGAGATATTTTTGGCGTTCCGTAGTGGTATTTCATGATATAGTTATAATATGGAAAGATAATGGCTTTTAGTGAGTTAGAAAAGTGCATATAGTGAAGCTGGTCTCCATCGCCAAGAGAGCTAGAAGACAGAGCTACTGTTACCACCGGGAGAAGAGAAGACGCTGCTCTCTTCACGCCAACGAACCGCGCCCAGAATCACGCTATCACGTATATGTTTTGTCTATTTTCACATTTTAAGCCTGTTTGCTCTGGGTCATTTAAACTTTATACATATTTTTGTTGTAAATTTTAGTTATGTAACAAAGTTAGTACTCATTTTATTCCATTCTTGAGTGCCCCATTTTCAGTAATAAATATTATTTTCGTACAATTTGTATTTGCTACCATTAATTGTAAAATATCATTCACATTTACCACCTTTTGCAATAAAACATTGTTAATTTTTAAAATCAATTCTTTTGTTCTTTGGTGCATGACTACTGTTTACTCCCGATCCATACGACCTGAGAAAGCTACGCACTACGAAATATGAAAAAGATCCACATTAAATATTTTAAAATCAGCATTTCAAAGTAAGCAGGCTTTTTACTAAAATTTCATTTAGTTTGTAAGCAGCGTTGCTGTAATTTTGCGAACAACGTACAGCCAGCACCGTTGCAAGAGGGACATGCTTTAACCTACGAATTAAATTTAAACCGTTTACACCTGCATTCCTTTCACATGTCAACTTATGGAAAACGTGCACTCGTCGCTAAAACAAATATTTTTTAAGGAATTTTGAATTGTGCTAATCATGTCAGTCCTTTTTTCCTGCTTTTGATTTTATTTTTGTTCTTTAAGTATATATTTATTTCATGCTTCTGTTAATTTAGGATTTAGAGGTCAGGTCACAAGAAGTAAAATATTAGAAAAAGCGATTGGTTTTCTCTTCTTGACACCTGACCTCTAGACCCAAAATTAACAAAACCGTAGAAGAAATACTTCAAGGTCAAAAACAAAATTAAAAACATCGATATTACGAAAAATTAAGAAAAAATCACGGAACCAAATTGATTAATTCATATAAAGAATACAGCAGAACTATGGCGGAGCTCATCAAATCCGAGCAAAACAGCATTTTTCAAATTGGCTAAAAAAGTTGGAAAGCATCCAACGAAACGTAGGAGTAGTAAAATATTAGAGAAACAGATTGTTTTTTCTTTTCTTGATACCTGACTTCTAAACCCAAAATTAACCAAACCATAGAAGAGCCATAATTCCGCAAAATCATAGTCGTCGATCGTAATCGACCTCACTAAGTCCTTGCACTATCTTCATTTCGTACGGATGAAATTTATATAGCTTAATGACCGATGAGTAAGTCTAGTGGGGTGCTGCAACTTGACACAAATGTGACTGGATCCATGGTAATATTTCCCACTACTTCAATCTCCTCCATGTCACCTATTACCTCATTACCATGCCTTTTTCCTGTTAGCTATCGATCCAGCTGCTCCCAAAATTTTGCACAAATGCGCGTATGTTATATTCCATGCTTTATTTGGACGTCTTTCATCAGAAACTCTTGCTGTAAGACGAGCGCATTGCTCAGCACCATAAATGAAGACAATTTCCACCCTCTCAGTAATACTATTTATTATACGATTTTTGGGGAAAACAATGTATGTAGGTATAATTGAAGAAACAGAAAAATAACATTGCAATTTTTATGAGAAAACGCCAAAAAACATTGCTTGATTTTATTCGGAAGGCTACCTAGATGTTCACGATTTTATTATGTTTAAGATATTAAATAAGAAAGGGCAAGTTTCATCTAAGATACCGCACTTTGCGTCAATCCATTTAGCATGTTTGTGGGTATTTGCTACAATACAAGTAGATGTGTTCTTGGAAATTTTTATTTTAATTTTAATTTCTGGAATATTTCAGGAAGATAGTTTTTTTTAAGTCACGCCCAATAAGAAGTTGATCTCTAAAATATGGAAAATCAAGTTTTTAGCTTACTTTCGGAAGTAATTACCTTCGAATTGGCAATTTCATCTTAAACATTTGATTTCTGTAATTTAAATCTTCTTGATTCTGCAATTTTATTGATTCAATCTTCTCGTGTCCAATGAATTTTATATCTATAGTCCGTCTAGAAAGTATCCGGTAAACAAAAAGCACAGTTATAATTGAGTGTAGGCTTTCACGACCGTAATCCATAGTAGAAATGTCTTTCGGGTGATGTCGTGTAGTTAATATTTCACTTGACGTTTCGCTGACCATCCTGTCAGCTTCTTCAGAAGATTTCTAAAGACTGCACAGCTATAATTTTACGGTATATATTTCTATTACTTGAATAATAAAATCACAACAAATAATTCATCTCATTTACTAATACAATCTCCATTTAACTGTAAACACTTAAGTAAACGTTCAGGTAATCCCGAAACGAGGTCAACGCTATACTTTTCGGTGATAGTGGTCCAGGCTTGTAAAACTGACCGAATCAAATCTTCTTCATTTCGTGGTGCTGCTCGTTCTACTTCAATTTTCATTAGTCCCCATATGTTTTCGATGGGACTAAGATCTGGGGAAGCTGCTGGCCATGGAATTGTTGCCAAGTTTTGTTCTAGCATCCAAGCTTTAGTGTAGGCAGGGGTATGGCATCTTGCATTATCCTGTTGAAAACGCCACCCTTCGGGATATAAAGCACGAGCCTTTTCAACAAGAAAGCCATTAAAAATTTCACAATACTTTGCACTATTAACGGTGCCATCAATTATACAGAGATGTGTAGCACCACGTTGAGAGATTGCTCCCGAAAACATTATTTTTGTGGGAAATTTGGAAATTTGAACGGGAACATTTTCCCTTGATAGGATTTTTAAATGATTTGCAGCAAGCTGAAAAAACTTTCGTCAGATACAGAAACATCACTAAAATTATCGTCTCGAAATCGTTGGCAAAAATCTATTCTTCGTTGCTTTTGTAGAGGTGTCACTGCACGGATTTTTTTTGGTTTCCTTGATAAGTAACCTTGTCTTCTCAGTGAAATGCGGACAATTTCTGGACACTCTCTTATTTGACGTTAATTTCCAAATCCGTTACCCAGTTTTTGAAACCCAAGGCGCGGATTTTGTCGTCCTAAAGTCACTAAAGCGTTTAGATTGTTTCCGCTAATCTTACGCGGTCTTCCACAAACTGGTCCATGGCTCATATCTCCCCTATTTTTTATCCTCTTTATTGTCTCATATACTGCACTTTTTCCGAGTTCAGTCAATTGCACTAATTTTTTAACGTTTTGAACACCTTTTCTACACAAATATTCCACCAACTTTCTTCTTTCTACTTGCGACATTATTTCACAAATATTAAGCCTGTTGGTGTTGTTATATGATTTTTGCCATGGCCTACAGTCGGCACAACCTACTTGACGCATTACTTTTGTCTTAGGATGTAACAAAAAAGAAATATATTAAAATTAAGAAAAATAATAAATTCCGGATACTTTCTAGATGGACAACATTTGTTATTGTGGAGACAATGTAATGTTTTGTAGCATAACAAACTTACCTTAAAGAAGGCGATGTATATTAACGACGAATAAAAGTTCATGAACTCGAAAAGAAATATTTTGAACGTATACGAGTCTTCATATTCGGTTTGTGTACGAGGATTCTCTAAATTCGTGAGCGATATTGCGATTCTGTGATAGAACTGCAAAAAGAAAGAAGAGATAATGTTCAATTAATCAATACGAAAAGTAGATGACTGATATATGATATGATGAAATATAGGCAACTACAATTATATAAAAAAAGGAGAACACAATACAAAACAATTACTTACTCTAGTCAGGCACATGATTATCACAAGATTGATAAGGGCGGCCGAAATGGACGTAAAGATCTTCGTATGTCGTCTCAACAGATCACCACTACCCCCATAGATAACGGAAACTAGCGATAACCGGTAGATGATAGTACCAAGCACGGCACAGAGTACTACAATTAACTATGGAAAAGATAAGACATTGATATAACTATGTTTTGTTTTAGAGATATATCTTATTTCTGAAACGCTGTAAAAAACACAATGTTTTTCCAAAATTTATAAGTTTTTTTAAAAGTTAACATTTCCAGTAACTGCAAAAATCCACTCAGTATCATCCATCACGCTAAAAAGCAATGGTTACTAAATGAAATCAGATATCAGTATGCAAGACGTAGTCATTTAGAAGTAGAAGTATATGAATTGCACCTTAAGATAACGCGCTCTTTAGATGGATACAGTTTCCAAAGGTGGTGTGATTTCCAAAGAGGTTTAATCGAACAGATTAATCATAAATTCAAATCGAAAATGCAAGCTCTCAGTAAAAAATTCAAGAAAATTTGTCCAAAAAAGAACAAAAACACAGTATGTTCCTTGGAGAACGCACCACTGGTTTCTAATCAATCGTCGGAGACCTTTAGTAAAACCAAAATCGCACTGTTAAACAAAGGGTTAAAACATTGTATTCGCGACCCAAAGACCCCAGTTGAAGAACTAATCGCGTCGGTAGAAACGTCCATAAAAAATTTAGATGCCACAACAACAGATTACGTACGAAACGCTTGCAAAATTACGATTTCAAAAAACTTAAACGATGTTAAAAGTTTAAACCATAACAAAGGCGATCTCGGGATTATTAAGGGGCTTAAAAATAAAAACTGTTTCTATCTGAAAGCAGACAAAGGGAACAAAATAGTCATTCTGGACAAGTCGGACTACTTCAACCGCGTCAATAGCTTGTTATCATCAGGACCTTACAGAGAAATGAGAAAAAACCCTTTACCAGCTATGATTAGGGAAACGAAAGAAACTCTGAAAAATTGTCCAAAACTCATTAACGCGAACCTTAAGTTTAAACTGTCAATTTTAAACCCAACAGTGCCTAAAATGTACTGCCTACCGAAAATCCATAAACCGGGTAAATCTATGAGACCAATTGTTTCGGGCATAGATTCACCCACGTACAAACTGTCCAAATGGCTAGTAAATGAATACAAAAATTTACCCATCAAAGCAGACAGCCTCGAAGTAGAAAACTTATTGGATTTTGTAAATAAAGTAAACAATATCAAACTAGAAGATGGGGAAATTTTAGTATCGTTCGATGTTTGTTCACTCTTCCCCAGTGTTCCCATCCCTGAAACCATAGAGTATTTAATTGAGCTCTTAAAGCTCAACAATATTGAAGATATCAAAATAGCAGAATATAAGAGACTAACGTCACTCTGCATGAAGCAAAATTGTTTTTAAGTTGAGGGCAAGTACTATGAACAATTAGAAGGTACAACAATGGGAAACCCCCTGTCCCCCTTCATATCCAACTTGTTCATGAGCAAATCTGAGACATGTACGAGAGCGGATGCCACATATTTTCCTAGAATTTGGCATAGGTACGTAGATGATATTTTCGCGGTTTTTGATACTAAGAAAAGTAATATATTGGATTTTCTCGCGACCCTCAACTCAAAATTTGAAACCATTAAATTCACAGTAGAAGACGAAGTGAACAATCAACTTCCGTTTCTAGATAGTTTAGTGATTAAAAATAATAATAAACTGGAAATTGACATCTATAGAAAGGGAACCAACACTAATAGGTACATTATGAACGATTCTAACCACTGTGGACAACACAAAATGGCCGCGATTAGCTTCTTAATTAATAGATCGGTTAAATTCCCTCTAAGTAGAAGTAGAAGTAGATTTAACAGAGAACTTAAATTCATAAAAAACGTAGCTATTTATAACGGTTACACTTCTATAGAAGTCGATCGCATGCTTAAGAAAGTCCAACATAGGCTTTACGTAAGAAATTCCACGACCTTAACTCCGGTAGAAACTAATAGTAAGAAATTGGTGAAACTCCCCTTTCACAGCATATCAAACGGCGTGAGTAAGGTTTTGAAGAATCAAGATATGAACGTATGCTTCGGGCACACTTAAAAATCTTCTCGGTAATCCTAAAGATAAACCGAAAATGGGAGAAAGGTCGGGTATTTATAAAATTGAATGTAGTCACTGTAATAAAGCCTACATTGGTCAAACAAAAAGAGCGATAGAAACTAGATTCAAAGAACATATAAGAAATTATCGCTACGGCAGATTGGACGCGTCGAGTGTGGCACAACATAAATGAAACCGGGCATAGTATTAAATTAGAAGACTTAAAATTGATTAAAAACGTAACGTCGCCGCGAGAATTAGATGCGTACGAGACAGTTTACATAAAAAGTAATAAAAATCGGATGAACAGAGAAAACGGGCCGTTGTCGTACTCTGTCCTTTTTAACCTTTTGCAGTAGGCTGGCACTTGTTTATATTTTGGGCCATAAAAGAGATCTTCCCGTCCATCTGGCCGTGTTTTTCGCATGTCGTAGTTTAAGACCCGTAGAGGGTAGAATTAGGCACTTGTAAAACAATATTTCTTCTCGGAAGAAGGGATAGTACATGCATGGTATTTTTTCGCACGTCGTAGCTTCAAGGCGTGCAGGAGGTAGAAATAGGCACTTGTAAAGAATATCTGTTCTAAGAAGTAGGGATAGTACATGCATGTTTAGTTTTAGGAAAAGTTTTTTCTCACATCATTCGGTCACCGGTTGATGATGAGGACCATTCGTGTCCTCGAAACGGCCGTCCCGGACTATTTATTATATTACTATATAATAAATTAAACTTGCGTGGTGCGGAGGGCGCCGATACTTATGTGTTGTTTACCATATTACGCCACAGTCCTTGCTATCATTATTAGATATATCCAAGTTATTTTTTTTTTCGATCATATACAAGATATTGGTAGAACACACTACCATTCCTAAAATATTCCAATGGTTTTTAAACTTACCATGAAGAACACAGCTGAACCGGTGACGAAGAATCTTAATGTTTTCGACCAAGTTGGCAGATAAGGTTCTTTTTCCCTAGTTACTGGATTCATTCTATACGTTTTCACACTCGTTTCGAACTCTAGAAATAGAGAATTAATGGAAGGGATGCAGGTTTAATTAAATCAGCGATTATCTTGACAAAATTACCTGGTCTAGGTTCTTCGTCCTGTTCCACCCCTTGTAGGTCCCATTCCCATTGAATAACGTTCTGTTTCCGTTTCCAATACTCCAAGAACAGCGTAGCCCATAAACTCATAAAGATCGCGAAGAATACTGTGGCAGGATTATCGAATAAATACGTCAGTCTTGCGAATTTGCAGCTGTCTACCAGCTTCTGGTAGCGGCACGCTTTATCACATAGGGGGCAGAGGGTTATGTTTCCGGTGCCGCTGTCGTCGCATATTTCTTTACTAGCATGTGCAAGAATTGCTTACAAAATACTTGAACGCCCGAATAGCAAATTTACCTTGGTATATTGTCGTCGCTATCCATCGACATCAATCCATACAGGAAACAGAGTGTCCCAACTATTGCCGGGGCATACAACATTTTGGTATAGAAGCCTAACCAGCAGAAATATAAACCAATCTTGTCCCCGAAGTATTTTCGTACCAAATTTAATGGTTGGCGTTTGTACCATTTTGCTGGTCTCCCCCATTCAAGGTATAGTAACTAAAAAGATGAAATCAAATGAAATAAAAAAAATTATACGTGATGACTACTTACTCTTCTATCTAACATTTTACCACTGCTATCTTCTTTATCGAAACGGCCTTCGTGTAGAGGAAAACAGGCTAGGTACGTGGAATCGTTAAGTAATCTTCTAATCCCCACCTAAAAAAGATTGGAATGTGGACAATGTTTCTCTTATGTTTAATTAACACTTAGGGCTGATGAAATCTTTAATTAGCTTTGAAAGACGAATATTTCTTCTTGGAAATTATCAAAGTTAACCAATACCGGATGTCTGCTTAGGGATGGACAACGGCAGCTACAAAAGTAACCAATGGCATTTCATTAAAAATAGTTTGAATATTCGGAATTGCCCGCTAGAGAGCGCAATTAATGTAAGCAAGCGAAAAAAGCATAATTTCTCGATGGACGAATTCTTTCAAATAAAATGGAGGAAGGACTCGCGATAACTTTGGTTTGTCTTTATGGATTCTTAAGAACTTGGATTCGTTTTAAAGGGAAGTTTGAGAAGATTAAGAAACGTTATTTAATTGGAGCATATGTTTCTGTAATTAAGCTCTAGGAAGCGCCGTTCTTTCATTTTTTAATTTTTAAATGGAGGTCATAAAGATAATGTTAATATTAGCTTTGCTTTTTCTGAAATTATGGCTTTTCTACTCTCTTACATTAGTTGCGCCCTCTAGCGGTCAATTTCAAGCATTAAAACTATTTTTAATTAAAATGTTCTTGGTTACTTTCAAAGTTGAATTTTTTTTTTTTTAAACCTGTACAACTTATCATTGCTGCAATATGCGCTGTCTATCCTTAAGCGGACACTCGGTATATATGAAAGTTTTACACAGTGTTAAGAGACCTTCAGACTATGTCTAGCAACAAAAGAAATATGAAGTAGTAAAAAAATTGTTGAGGATATGGTTTTTCAAAGGAAAAATAATAAAAATTAAAATGAATTACCGACGGAGTTATTGCAGGCAGAGATTGCGTTTTGGAAGCAGTTAAAGAACGTTATATGGTCTAAAAAGATTTCAACATTAACTCCAAGAGAAACATGGTGAAGCGCAATAATTAAAGAAAAGAATGGAAAATTAGAAAGAGTAAACATTATAAAACTATACAGAGTGGGAAGTGTAAGGGATAAGAAAGGAAATTTGTTAGCAAATGAGGATGAACTTAGGGCAAGATGTGCATTATATTTTGAGGAATGGCAAATTGATGGGAAGGGCAAATACCAGCAAACAGAAATTCTTGAGCAAGGCAAACAACTAACCAATTACTAAAGAAGGAAGTCGAAAAAGCTATAATAAAAATAAAATTAAAGAAAGCACCTGATCCCTAAAGTCTTGAAGTTCATTATGTGCAAAGTGTTAAAAGAATATGGGAACTACTGGATGAAAATGGAAACATGTATTAGCTACCTTGTCAGTATCATCGAACTTCATTCGCAGCAATATTTGCATAACTATTAAGCTTCGATGAGCACTGGAATATGATGTCACTCGATCCTTTACAATAAACCTAAGCAAAAAAGTTGCAAATTAAGCACTAGTTTCCAAATACTAGCAACTATTGCCTTTTTGATTTTACAGATTACAGATTAAAATCAAAAGAAAGCCATAAAAAATATAACAGTTGAACGTACTGCTCTTCTCTGTCAGCGCCTTGGGTGCTATCATAAAACGATGGAACTGGATCTATTAAATCATGATTAAATTCGAACATTCTCTCCCATCTCTCCTTCCATCTCCCGTACAAGTTCTTTTGTTTGTTGTTGTTCTTCTCATCATCCTGGTAAGAGCAAACATCGTTTAATTATTAAAACAATTTAATATCAACAATTTTCCTCTTCTGAAGGAGAAGAAGGCTTACCCAAGCTTTCACGGAGATGGTAATGAACCTTTTCGTAGGAAGCTTCATTCCCATGACAGCTGCGTATCTAGTCTTGGTCTTCCATGGCAGATGTATCTTGAGGAACCATGTTTTCCCGTCGAAAGATATATCTTTATGCTCCAACTCCAACTCTAAACCTTCTTTGATTAGGCTCTCCTGGAAGATCCTTCTTTGATCCCTCCTCCTGGCTTCCGCTTCTGTCATTACGCCTAGTTCTTCTTCTTCATAAACCAGTACCAGATCGATCTTTCTGCGACCGTCGCGGAAGTACAGACTTTCTGGATCTGCTGCCTGGGTTAAGAAATAAATAAATAAAACTATCACGTCGAGAAATGTAATTAAAGATATACGAGAATGACCTAGCAGTGGGGCCATGAATTTTTGCATACCACCGCGCATAACTGCTTGCTAGTTGCAATTTTTTTCATTCGCGAAGACTAATTTCAAACACTAATACGGAGTATAAGGAAAAGTAAGAAATTACGGGTTTGAAGTAGAAATGAAAGTAGAAATGAAAATTCTTTGTCTCTACGTGTACTAAACTCCTTTGCTAATGCTTTGTTGTAAGCTAGCTGAATGTTTATTACAGCTGTTTAAATTATTTAATTCTGCTTTGATATAATTTGAAGAAGCAGAAAACTCATCGTAGACAACTTTGTGTTTATTAATAGAGCTTACAATTCACTCTGGACAAAATATCTAAGAACGTAATGTCTTCCGGTGCTTCATTTTCGCTCGCGAAATGAAAAGAAAGGGAGTGAACTGCGCAAGACGTAAAGGTCTAGCATCTCCAAATCATATAAATTAACAGATTTATGTGTATTATTAGCCTAATTAAAGTAAACGTCTTTATTTGAATTCTTCCCTCAAAGTATTGTAATTTTTAGTGACAGTTAATTAACAGCAAATAACACTAAAGTATCGGCGTACTCCCACCACACAAGTTCAATTGATTAGTCCGGAACAGTTGTTTCGAGGATGCGTGGATTCTCAGTATCGACTGTATGAATGATGTGAGAGAAAACTTTAATCCTAACATGCCCGTTCTATTCCTACTTTCGAGAAAAAAAAAATATTTTCAATGCCCTAAAACTAAGACATGCGAAAAATATAGAAAACAGGCGAAAGGGACACTTGAAGATTCTAGCGCTCCCTATCAATAGCGCCTAATGTGCTCGTTGAATCTGGTGCCCATCGCTATTTCAGCTTTATAATTCTCAGTCCTTTCTTCATGTCCGGTTTATCTTTCGGATTACCTGAGTGTACTTCGACCGCTAAATCTTTACTGATACCTTTCGATATGCTGTGGCAGGGAAGTTTCATAAATTTTTCATCGCAGATTTCCGCCAGGATTAAGGCCATGGAATTTCTTACACAATGACTATGTTGGAGTTTCTTAAGCATGGCATTGGCATGTACAGAGAGTAATCATTGTAAATGGCCAAATTTTTTATGTCTATCTAATCTGTTAAGTAAGAAACTAAACGCAGCAATGTGTTTGTTCCCTTTATATCGATGTCTATATCCAGTTTTTTTGAATTAAGAATCGCAAGAAAATCCGGAATAGTACTTTTTCTAGCATCAAAGATCCCGAAAAAATACACGTTTCAAATTTACTCCGGAACAAGTTGGCTATGAAAGGGGACAGGGGATCTTTACAATGGAAATATATTTTTTGAGTCAACTATAATATGTATTTAAGAACCAATTGGACGAACTACTGTCTGGCAACTTCACCAACAGCTTTATCCCATTTTTACACGATTTCTTTCTTCCTTTAAATAAGCATTATTATTAAGGTAATTGTGTAGACTTATATTTAACATTGACATTGTAATAAGCAATGA
Organism: Marronus borbonicus; assembly: GCA_902655005.2. Lineage (NCBI taxonomy): Eukaryota > Metazoa > Arthropoda > Insecta > Coleoptera > Scarabaeidae > Marronus > Marronus borbonicus. Next base: position 1,546,312 of record LR737389.1, on the reverse strand, counting down.
CCAACTCAACGCAAAAGGAATAAAAGTTACAATCATGCATTTTTTATGCTAAGTATTCCAAATTAATATGGATGGTACTCGAAGTGGGCGGTATAGTGAATAAAACATTACAGAAGCATTATTAGCCGTTTATTCTCAACATACAGTCAAGGTTAAAAACAAGCGGTTACTAAAAATAACCTTAACCTAAAACAAAACCAGGTCGCACATAGAATATCTTCTTTACAGAGTTTGATCTGTATGAATTATTGAAATTATACCCTCTTGATCCGTTCCATTATTTACTGGATTTTGTTGACTTTAGTTTTCCGTTATTTTTATTATTTTTCAGAAAAATATACTTATATAATTCACTCTGTAAATAATTATCATACGTAGGTTGTATTTTTAGGTCAAACGTGTACATTTTTTATGCTTAATTTATTTGTTCTTCCCTCTATCCGGTAAGCTATTATTACACCCACGACGCCTAGATAATGTAATTAATTAAATGTTGTCTCCTTCGTTTCAAATTACCAGCTTATACTGACATTTGCCTAGGAGAAAATACATATTGTAAATTAAATAATGCTTTATAATTTATAATTTATATTTGTACTCATTCAATGTAACTAAAATAAAGATGTTCGTATTTTAATCAAAGGATATAATGAAAAATAACATTGCCTGTTTCAAATAGCTAACTTAAGCTGAACGTCCAACTCGAAAATGATTTCTAACTTCGATTCGCGATAATACGCGGGTATTAATCTCATCCAAGCCTTCAATTATTCTTAAAACTTCAGCAGCATAAGCTACTTTCACCAATCTTTCATCTAATCATTCAGATCTTTCCAAATTGTCGATTAATTTTCTAAAAGATTTGTGATTCATGTATTCTTCGTTGGTGAACAATTTCTCATTATTGTGTCTGCCGAATTTTCAATGGCCTAAATCAGGTAGATCGGAAGATAGGGCACACGCTGAAGTACAAAAGCATTGCGCTCGGCGCCCTTTTGGTGCCTGAGAGTGACATCTTTAGCACCAATACGTACAGCTGTAGAGAAACTAGGAATATGCACTTGGTAATCGTAATGTACATGCCACCGTAAGCGACTACACGCTGAAGGTAAGGGTCGCTAGAGGATCCCCGCAGGGCGGAGTGCTTTGCTGCCTGATGGTGGACGATCTGCTACTAGAGCTAGAGGGTGAGGGCTATACAGTGATAGATAAATCCTTCCAAGAATAACCTTGTCCCGCTCACACGCAGAATACAATGCTTAGCATGCCTCGGCATAACCGAAGCTGTGATGACCCGTACTGAAGACTACGTTTAACCTGCCGCCTCTGCATTTGCTGGTAAGGGCAAGGATACGGTAACGAAAAGGAAGCTCCTCTACACCTCATAAGCCAATGCGAAGCTTATAACAGCATAAGACACAGTAGCTTAGGAGCACTTAAGAAAGCTCTTAAACCTAGAGTTAATGAAATGCTCGATATAATTTTACAGTCGACGAAAGTGAAAATTACTATCTAGTCTTCAATTCATGAACATATAAAGCGAACAGGTAGCACACAGCGAGACATATTTCGCTGTGTGACGAATCAAAAGCGTTCCACTGACTCCTGGTGTTAAATTCAGAATCGGATGAAACTTGGTAGGGACGCAGAGTGTTGTGATATGTTATCTTCAGATATGCAAAAGACTCTGGGCAAAACATTGATCCTTCATATAGAATCATCAATGGTACTTGTGCTTATAAAAAACAAAAAATATAGCTTACTTCTTCTCTTTCGCATGGTGTCTTCGGAGGAGTCTCGCTGAAATCAGAATCTGGGGTGTCTGGTGCCAAAGAAGGTATCGGTGTTCCCGGTACTGTCGATAAATTGTCTGAACTGAGCTGGGGTCCAAAACAGTCTCGTATGGATATGCCCACAGGTTGAACAGCTGCTTTACTTATCTTTCTCTCGTACTGAAATATACAAAATAAACGGCATTATTGGAAAATATCAGTTAATACAAGAAGAAGTGAAAAGGTGCTAAAATTTATTAAAGGAATTGATTGTTTTGATTGAAAACATTCACCGTCTCTTTAATTTGTTGCGTACAGTGTTTGTAGTTTTTGGCCAATAACATGAGCACGTCTATAGACTTATCCAAAGTAAAAAAAAAACATATCACTACAAATGCTAGGTGAAATGCCGATTTTCTATTGAAAACAATCACGTTGCAGGCTCCAACAATAGTTTGCCGTCATGTGTATCTCACCTTCCTTGATACCTTTGACTGTATGTCTTAATGGAATCGCTCGCCTTGTTCTTCGCTAAATTCCCGAGGTTTTCTGGAAATCTGTCCAAATGGTTATGCAGACAGTGTAAATTAATGCTCATATAAGCACCCATTTTATTGAAATTAACCAGCCCATTTCGTACGAATTCTTCATAATGCTCTGCTTTATTGTTACCCAAGAAGTTCTTGAACACATTAAAAAAAGAGCACCAAGCAGAAGCTTCAACATTAGCCATGATTTTTAGGAAATTCAAGTCGTCAATGAGCTTGCAAATTTGAGGACCATAAAAAATTCCAGCTTTTAATCTTTGTAAACTTACGTTGGATCTACAAATATATTTAAAGCTTTCTCCTTCTTTATGTAAAGCTTTAAAAAATTGCTTCGTGAGCCCCAGCTTTATGTGAAGTGGAGGCAAAATAATTTTATCGTTGCCAAGGAAAGGCTCGTTTATGATGTTTGCTTCGCCTACACTTAATTCTTCCCTAAGTGGCTATTGCTTTTCCGTCCAAAGATCTTGCTTTGCTTTACTATCCCGCATACAGATAAAACAGGGGTACTTGGTGTACCCACTTTGCTGCCTGAGTAAAAAATTCATCATCTTTAAATCAACCCAAACGCGATACATGATACTGTGCGTGAAAAGATGTTGTGACATGTCGGAAAAAGCTGGCAAACTCTCGTTTATCGTGATATAAGAATTACAAACCAAACAAAAGTTAAAAAAAAATTTAAAACAAGAAGTAGACGTCAAATGTAAACAAAACAATAACGATTGTACCATTTTTATTAGTATTTTTTTTTTAATTTTTACACTTTTTTAATGAACCCTCAATAGTTAGTCCTTTAGGAGTCCTAACCCTTCTAAAGTACCAAAGGTGAAAGCTTAATCCACATAGTTTAATTACGTTTAATTTTATTTAAGATTTGTGGTATTTTTAACACTGTTTTGTTGATCACTTTAAATTTAAAAATTCACCATAAATATTCGAATTGTCGAAACAGACATCTTTCGATGAGTGAGTAGTTAAGTATGGCTAAATAGTAGCAATAGAAACTACAGCAAACTTGCTGACGTAAAAATTTTGTGCATTAAAGATGTTGAGTTAGACACCTCCGGCTTGTGAAATGTAGTAATTGAGACTTTTTGATTAAGCGTTAGCCTTAAAACGCGAGAATTAGACGCTTATGATGAAAAATAATACGGGACAGGGTCTCTCTTATACACGTAAACAGACATATGTCTACGTTTTGTACCACAGACAAGAACCTTTTCTTTTAGTTTCGTATATTTCGCAATTTTTTGCGTTTATAAGCGATAGTGTATCTTTTATAATAAGAATAGAAATAGGCATGTTTAAATTAAAATCTTGTTAGGAGACTCTCCTATTCGTGATTGTGCCGTTGTAAGGAATTATGACGAGAGAACCTAACTACGCAACCTAAAGTTATTAAAAGAGATCCGATAAAAAAAAAACAGCAACAAAAACATGAAGAAAAGACTATTAAATAGGTTATCATTGCGCTGATAGGCCGAAGCCGAAGTATAAAGTTAAGTTCGGTATTGTTAACGATTTATCACCGTTTTTTTACTTTAAAAATGAAGCAGCTTTGGATTTCCACCTAACCTGTTGAGGCTGCTGCGTTCTTATTTGTATGGAAGGATGTCTTTTATAATGGATATCGGTTCGTACGAATTCCTGTCTATATCGGATACTGCACAAGGCTCAAAAATGGAACCTTCTTGAGGGCCTTATCTGTCCGATTTTGGTATACGCGAATGATATGAAGGTATATTGTGCAATTTATTTAGTTCTCTCCCTCGCAAATTAAAGCTGAACTTAAACAAATGTTGCATTGTATCATTTTCTAGGAGAACAGCATTATCTTTAACGTACTGTTATACTGGCAATTATTAATTATCGAGGATCTCTTCCGTGCGGGATCTTAGCGTGATGTTCGATGTTCATATATGAGCTTTGTTAGCTATATCGAAGAACTTTACTTGACATCGGATAAAATTCTTGCTTTCTTATATAGATCGATCAAACACTTTATGGATTCAGACCTTCGTCCTTAGGAAACTGCTTCATACAGAATCCCACCCACGTTGGCGATGCCCTCATTATATGCAGTTTAGAGAAAGAATCGTTAATACCTTGAAAACTATTGAAAATAAATGTATCACACCCTGTATGATATGGATGTAGAATTCCCTTTTTAATCCAATAGTGGACTTCAAGATACCATGCTCCATTTGAAAAAAGGAGTTTCTTTAATTTGGAAAGTTTATGAACACCCTGTATAAAATTTAGTAACGATAATAATGAGATGTGATAGGCATACCTACATTTTCAAATGTTATTAAATTATTAATGGTGACTCTGTGTGAGTTCACGCTCAGTAGGGCATCCTCAAGCAAGAATTTTTAAGCAGGTTTAAATTCAACATTTCATCTCTTGCCTTCAATTAGTTAATTCAACAAGAGCGGTGGAAATGCTAAAATGGTGCAACCGAAAGTGTTTCACGAAAATATTTTAAATTCATAGATCATCATCAAAGCTTCTAACTAACGTGCTTTATGAAATCCCCTGTGCGATTTTTTAAGCAAGCTCCTAGCGTAAACTTGAACAAATTTCACTATATTAATAATAAATAAAGTTCAAAAGCGATACGGAAACATGTTCAGCAAGCTCTTCCAACCTGAACCCTTCCATACAAAAATTACATTTCACCAATAAAGAAAATGACACGCAAACCCACTAAACAATTCACTAGACGTTATCGTCGACATCACTTATTACCACCACAAAGCGCTTTATTTACAGGTCGAACGTCATTAGAGGCACCAGTTTTGATGTCATATTCACCCACGAAGCAATCCCAGTTCCGAAGAATGTTAGCTAATAAAAATTGATGAGCATGTTACACGGAAAAGGGTGAAACAAGACGGAAGCAAACGTTTTTCGTATTTTTCTCCAAGTGACAGCGGATAGAAATTCCCTTCTTTTCGTCCAGTTATAGAGTTTGATCTAGAATAGAATTGAATGAACACGATTACAACGGTACTAAAAATAACGAGTTCTGAAAGGAATGACGTAAATGATTTCTAGGTGTAGGTCGGCAAGTTGGTATTTATAGAATTGGTTTAGTGATCGGCGAGAAGTTCCGCCCTTTTTAAAGGAAGATATTTATATTTTTTGGGAAGATATTAATTATCAATTTACCATTGGACTTAATTAATTTGTAAATCAAATATTTTTAGAAATTTCAAGATAATCGCTTCAATCGCTGGTAAGTTTCAACTTCTCCAAAAATACAACAATAATTACATTTTGCCATAGAGAAACTGCAAAACCCAAATATTTTCAGAACGCATTAAGTGAAATAACGTATCGTCGAATTAATGCAAAACTGTTCGATTAAAATTTTACAATAAACGAGGTAGTTGCGAGATGTTGGATACTGAACATGATGAATTAACTGATTTTCGACGTAATTAAATATTTGAAAAAAATCTCAAATCGGTAGAGAATCGAACCTGATATCTCACATTTACCGGATAGGTGTGCTAACTATTACACCGCGAAACCTAGATCAGGAACGAATACCTAAAATTAGGTATTAGAAGATGATTCTTATAGTACCCCTGGGGTAATGGTTAGCACGCCTGTCCGGCAAACGCGTAAAGTTTATCGTTAAAGAGGTGAGATTTTTTCAAATATTTGAAACGTCGGAAGTATCTATGCGGGTATCCTTAATACATTTTGGAATGAAACCGAACCTAATTGCATAAACTTATAATTTAGAATAGTTACTTGTTACTCTGTTTCATCTCACCTGATTTTATAGAGAAGATACATTTTGTAAAGAAATCAAATACATGAAAAAAGCGATTTAGTCTTTTTAACGAAGAAAGTATAAACTTCATGATGAATGACCCCTGAGGAAAACCAAACGTGTTCTAGGTTCGGACCGTGTGATGGTTAAACGAAAAAAAAAACATGGAGCTCTTTCAGGAGAACGAAATGTGGTAGGCAACAGTTAGCAAGGTAAATCACGCCAAAGGCGAAACTAACTAAGCGGGAAGCGGTTGATCACAGTGACTCAGCATGTGAACCATGCCAGAGGCGAAAATCAACTGCTGGCACCTTGGGTTGGAGGGAAGAGAAGAAGCCCTATATGACAATAGGCGAAACGTCGAGTTTTCGTTTAACCATGACACGGTCCGAACCCATTTAGTTTTAACTGACTCCGGCTGTGAAAACCTACTTTATTATTTGAATGAACCTTCTTTTTTGTTACACCTACATACATTATATTTTGCCAATAAATTTCTTATTATATTAGAAGTTCCGTATTAATCTTAACAAAAGGATATCTCGAAAAATGTGGCTCCTACAAAAGAGTTCGTCATACCGTTGTCTGTATGCTTCATCGGGGGTCACAAATAAATGGTGCTGCAATCGCTGAAAATAAGGTAGCTTTATTCTACGCTAAAATATAAGCAACGTTTGTCTGAAATTTTCTTTTGTTAATTTCATAGATGGCGCTGCAATCGCTGAAAATAAGGTAGCTTTATTCTCTTAAATGGAAACCTCTTTTTTTTATCACACATTTGCAAATTCCACGCTAAAATGTTGTTCGTTTGTTCTTTTCAACGTTTGTTCTTTTCATTTCATAGATGCCGCGGTAATCGGTTACCTTTATTTGTTTTAATGGAAACCCCCATTTTATCAAATTTCATAAAGGAATTTATTATTTTCCGATTAGCCAATAAAAACAACAACAATAACGTATCGCGGAAATTTAATAACATGGAAAATGGGGGTTTCCATTAAAATAAATAAGTTCACCAATTACAGTGAAACGAAACTATTATTCTAGAAAACTCCCGAAAAGCTATCGAAATCTATAAATATTACAACAATCTTAATAGAGGCGATGGTTACATATTACATTTTCAGTAGAAATCTCTCCTATCCAAATCCTTCAATCACAACCCATCTCGTACGCCTCGTCTCTCTACCCAACCGTACCAAAAAGCCGCAGCCACAACAACAACACAACATGCAGCAGCCCAGAAAAAGCTCCAAATCAAATGAGAGCGAAACATCGGCAGACTCATGCGGTTTCAACCCGGAAACATAAATTCTTTAAAAGAAAGCACCGACCGCGAAAGTCTACAACAACATACAAAAGTTACTTACTTTCCAGCCTAGAATTGCAATATGTAACAAAAATGAGGATTTCCCATTAAAAGAAAATAAAGGTACCCTATTTTCAACGATTA
>LR737389.1:1492195-1518752 GCA_902655005.2 Marronus borbonicus | reverse complement strand
CGGGTCTGAGCGCTGCGTGACTCACAAGCGAAAGAGAGAAGGCAGGCAGTCATGGTAGTTCGTACGTTCGACTTCCGACGAAGTTTCGATAACTTGTAAGTAAGTGTACGTTACCGGCGGTAACTGGCGGACATTCCTACCTAGCGCTCGATCTGATGCATGCATTAGCAGGAGCTTCATCGAACAGATATAATAAATGACTATTAAAGATATTTTTGACATTTTGAACATTGACGAATTTTAAATATTTGCGAACTTTATAAGAAATTATACGTATTTTTTCATTGAATTCGCACACGTTAAAGTTTAAATATGGAATATATAAATTTATACAACGCAAAACAAAAGAAACATTCAATTTATCATAAAATAGACACAAACCAAATATTACTTTCAAATAAATCAAAATTGTTACATTTATAAAATAAAATAAAACAAAAAATAAAATGTTAAGTCCTTAACATGGCTTCTTCAGCTATGTCTTCCACAAAACACACTTTTCCAAACTTTTCTATTCTAATTCTTCTTAATTTTGTTTCTTGTTTATAATCCTAGATTTTACTTTGTTAAGTTATTTCTACATATCTCTTTATTTACTTAATTAAATTTTGATAACTTTCTCTTACACTGATGTAAGGTGGCGCTGTTCAATATATTGTATCCCTTTCAACACAATTCGGGTTTAAAAAAAAACAGTTTCTGACACCAGGGCAGCTTTTATTTGTGTACTCCGTAACACAATAGAATTATAATAACATATAATTATTATAAAGATTACTTTTAGAACAACTTTAGAATTAACAGAATTCTAATATAAACTTCGATAGTTGAACGGGCAGAATAACGACTTACGTGCGAGAATGATTTCTTAATACTCTATTGAGGCTCGAGCGCGAACCTCTTTTATATGTTTCAAATGTGCTGACTAAGATATCTGTCTACTGTGTATACTTTTACTATTATCAAGCGTTACAACAATATACACATATAATATCGCTATCTATTTAAATTAACTTTTAGTGGTTGAATTGATTGTTCACGATCTTTATTTCCAGTTCAGTAGCGTGTCTAGTGCTATTATTACATTGTGGCATACTTCTGTTGTTTTCCGTATCTGCGGTAAGGATTTATATTTCGGTTTTTCCTTTGACATAAGATATTCACGTGATATCCTCTATGTATTTGTAAATTTATTTTGTTTTATTTTTTTTTACTTTTCCTCTTTTTCGTTCATTTAATATACGTTAGTTCAAGCAATTGTTTAATTTACATGGTATGAAACATAGAGTTTCATTGTATTGACACTTCCTACTGTGTTTACTTTACCCATTTCCCATTCCGCGGCTTTCGTGTTTGTCTGTGAGTCAACGGCTATCGGCCCGGTCGTTGTGAAATGTGGCCACGTTTTTATTCCTTTCGTATCAGTACAACTAAAGTACAAGGAATGTCGTGTATAAAGTGCAATTTGTTACTTGATGAAAGATCGGATAAGTTCATTAAATGCGATGTTTGCAGTAGACCTATTCGTATTAATTGCGCTGAATTGTCCGGTGCTGAAGCAAAACGTTTTACTTTGAGATCCTGCACCAAGCGTAGAATTAAGTGCGTGCATATGTAGTGAATGCGAACAAGGCGTTAGTCAACTTCCTAAATTGAAAAAAAGAGAAATACACCAGCCTGACGATTGGCTCTAGTAACATTGCTTCCGTAAATACAACCAATTTGCTAGCGACGGAGGAAATTATTAGTGAAATACACGAACGGAATAAACCTTCGCAAAATATTATTATTTATGGAAGTCCTGAGGAGGGTAGTTCCAAGCAGGAACAAGTTCAATTTGATACGAATACGGTGCGAGACATACAAGTGGATGTAGACTGTGACCAAATAAAACCCGTTAGATTAGGAAAATTTGATGCGGCGTTCGCGACCTATTCGGGTTCGTCTGTCCTCTTCCGAAGATGTTTTTAAGATCTTTCGTAAATTTAATAAAATCAGAAATACCGCGTAGTTTGCTATTTTAGCCATTTCCTCTGACCGCACTCCGCAAGAGGCTGCTGTGTACAAAGCAGTTAAGGTTCAACTTGCAGTTCTCTTCTCAAAGGGCGAGGCGAATTTAAAAATTAAATACCGCAATGGTTTCCAACTATTATCCATTCTAATTCGGAAAACTAATGACATCCGACAGGTTTACCACCAATGATGAACCATTCCGTTGATATTCTGTTAATTACAGAAACTTGGTTAAACGATTCGGCGTGTAATAATGAGCTATTTAGCAATAGTTATAAGGTTATACGTAAAGACAGAGATTTTGCTGAAGTTAATCGTTCTAAGGTTGGTGGATTCTTAATTGCATTTGAAGAACACTTATGCTTTACTGTCATTAACAACAACTACATTGGTACTTTGGTGCCTCCCATTAACTTTTTTTTTGCAGATATTCGTTTACTAGTACTTCTATTCTTCTTGCGTTAGTTTACATACTCCCTGATGTCTCGTCAGGAGATTTAGAAACGTTTACTTCTGCCTCTGAAGTTAACCTAATTAATGGAATTTTTATCCTGATTGGTGACTTTAACGTCCCCAATTTCTACTATGATACTTATCAGAAACGTAATAAAACTTTGGTCTTCCAAAACTTTTTAGATTTACTTAATGTTAAACAATACAATAATATAAGAAATTCTGATGGAAAATTACTAGATTTACTCATATCTAAGCTCAAGTCCGATTTTGATGTACAACAATCACAAAATCCAATTGTATCTGAAGATCCGTATCATCCCAGCTTGAAAATTGAATTTTACTTTCTACATTCTCCTTCATTGCAGCGATTTCCTTCTGCTAACAATTTCCGATACAACTTCTGTAAAGGTAATTAATTGTCACTATACAATCATCTTTTGAACTGTGATTGGTTTTTTCTTCTTAACTATACTGATGTTAACGAAGCCCTGGCTGCTTCCTGTATGCTATCCTGGATCTAGACGTTTTTTCCAAGTCACATTCAAATACTTCCTATCCACCGTGGTTTACGCCAGATATCGTACATAATCTAAAAACCAAACATTTTTTCCACCGTAAATGGATCAGAACTAAAAATATAACGTATTATAATGAATTTAAGCGAATCAGAAAATTAATAAAAACACAAATAAGTGATCCACAAAAACTTCACCTTCTCATCTATGGCAGCTTCTTCGCGCAAAAAGATGTTCCACAAGGATAGCGGGTAGGCTGTGTGATGACGATGGGAATAATTTTTCAGATCCTAATGATATTGTTAATGCTTTCCCTAATACATTTTCTTCACTTTTCAACGCAGAGGATGGAATTTTTTGGACTGCTTCTGGTTACAATTCGCTACCTTATTCATTTTCACTGGTCAATGAAGATGAACTAATTGCATTGATGGCTACTTTTCCTAACAAATGTACCGCAGGTGGTGACATGTTACCAAGTTTTTTGATTCGCGACTGTAGATTCGTTTTCACATTTCTTCTTAAAATCAATATTAATCTTTCCATTTCTTCTTGTTCTTTTCCTGAACGTTCTAAAACAGCCAAAATCATTCCTGTACATAAAAAAGGTAATCGTGAAATTCTATCTAATTACAGGCCCATTTCAATAATATCCAATTTTGCAAAACTTTATGAGAAAGTGTTGTATACTGCCATTTATAGTAGTACTCGCTCTTTTATTGCCCCAAATCAACTAAGCTTCGTCTCCGGGAGATCTACGGTTACGAATTTGGCAACCATATCGCAATTTATCAGTGAAGTTTTAGATAGGCGTGGCCAAGTTGATGTGATCTATACAGACCTGTTTAAGGCTGAGTGTAGGCTTTCACGACCGTAATCCATAGTAGAAATGTCTTTCGGGTGATGTCGCCTAGTTAATATTTCACTTGACGTTTCGCTGACCATGTTGTCAGCTTCTTCAGAAGATTTCTAAAGACTGATGTTGTTTCTTGAGAGATCAGCAACACGTGGAAGTTAGCACTACGGAGTCGTCATACAACAAACGACGCGATTCAGCGGAACGGAACGGTTATGGATCAGCAAAGCGGAATGGTTATGGATCAGCATAACGAGGAGCAAGAGACAACAACACCAGTCTTTAGAAATCTTCTGAAGAAACTGACAGCATGGTCAGCGAAACGCCAAGTAAAATATTAACTACGCGACATCACCCGAAAGACATTTCTACTGTCTAAGGCGTTTGACATGATCAATCATGAGTTACTGTTGTTGAAGCTGAGCTCTTTTGGTTTTGTTCCATCTGCAGTTAGTCTCCTGAAATCGTACTTGAAAGAGAGAAAGTGTTACTTATAATGGATACTGTTCTAATAACTTTGCTCTTACCTCTGGTGTTCCCCAGGGATCGAACCTGGGACCATTATTGTCTGTACTTTATATTAATGATTTGCTATTGAACTTCAATCTACCGACCCTTGCTTACGCAGATAATATTAAAATCTTCTCGGAAATATCTTCAGTTGATGACTCAGGAAAACTTCAGAGTGGTCTTGATGTACTGGTAGAATGCTGTAAACGTTTCAAGATCAAACTGAATGTTGAAAAATGTTGCGTACTTACGTATTCCCGTTCTTCTTCACCTTTTATATTCCCTTACCAGATCAGTGATGCTAATTTATCACGTAGTCTTGAATTTAGAGACTTGGGTGTACTTTTTGATACCACTCTCACCTTTAAATCGCACATTAACATCTGTTCTGAAGCCATAAAATCTCTTGGTTTTAATATGCGTGTCTCTAAATATTTCAAGAATACAACCTTATTAAAATCATTGTAGTACGCTTTTGTACTAAGCAAACTAGAATTTGCTGTTCTAATCTGGTATCCCCTATATGCCTGTGATTGTCTAAGTCTGGATTGCATCCATCGAAGATTTCTTAAATATCTCTCATACAAGATTGATGAAATATATCCTGAGAGGGGTACTCCGCAGGATAGATTATTGGAAAAGCATAGCGTGGTAGCTTTGAGTACGAGAAGGGATGATGTTTGTGAGAGATTTCCACAGAAATTGTTGCGGAGTGACATCGACTGCCCCTTCTTACTTCCACGAATAAGCTTTCTGGTGCCACGATTAAATTCAAGATTCGATACTTGCTTCATTTTTCTGTTTAAAGGACAAATGTTTGCGACGAGCTTCTACTTACACCCTTTGCAAGGCAGGTAGGAGATGTGACTTGTTCAAGTAGGAAGAAGGAAGGAGGGAACGAGAGGGAACTAATAATTTATTTGCGTATGTTTTTATTTTTATTTGTTTATTTTTTTTATATATTACGTCAATTGTATTATACTATTATCGGGTCTAAGCCTGTTGGATAATAAACGTGTACTATTATTATTACACGTATCAAGAAAAACTAAGTCTTAAATTGTACTTGTATTTAACGTATTTTGAAAATATTTCTTACAACTCATGGCATAATATCAAAGATTATAAATATGAGATAATAAATTATTAAACAACTGAGGGTATCATATTAGACATTCATTTTGAATGTACAATAACTTGAAACCCATTCCTGTAAACTGGTGATTGGTATGAACTGGGATTATAATTATTGAACTGGTTCCAGTTTCTGCAAATTAAAGAAAGAAATTTTAACTGATTACTTATATTCTTCTTGCATTTACCTGTAATTGTTTGGAAAACTTGTCCGCAGATGCGCATATTATTGATTACAATATAATCGTCCGGACAATCTACATGTCCCATGCTAAACTCATTGTTTGTACTGGTAGAAACTGAAAAAAAAATTAATTCAAGAAAATTTACTTTAACTTAACCTATAATAATAATAATAATGTTTATTTCATTACTTGACACAAATGTGTATATAACAAGTCAAGAAAAACAAAGACAAAGAAAACAAACAAAAAAAATTTTATCATATTTATAACTATATAACCAACTTATGTACGCAAATATTAATCAATGGAATAAAATAAGGACTCTAATAGAAATCTTTTCAGGTTGCTTTTAAAATGAAAAAGTGTCCCGCTCTCCCTAATAATCAAAGGAATCTTATTATATATAGTTATGCCGATACTGTGTACGCCCGATCGAGTTATACTCAGCAGTCTATCAGTAACATGCAAATTATTTCTGGCTCGCGTAGCGTAATTGTGTATGTCTGCATTTTTGATATACTGCTCTTGATATTGGAAAATATGACAACACACTTCAAGTATGTAAAGGCACGGAAGCGGCAGAATGTTAAAATGCTTAAACAGTGGTTTACAGGAATCAGTGTAGTGAGCACCCACCATACTACGAATCACCGCATTCTGCGCTAGAAACACTTCCTTCGCAGCTGCTAAGGACCCCATAGCAGTAGTCCATATTGAAGGTGTGACTGAATTTCAGCAAAATACAGTGATCTGAGGCAAGGTGGTGCCTGGTGCAATGGTTCGTCGGGCCTAGGTTGGCTTCGAATGTAATACCTAGAAACTTAGATACATAAGACTGCTGCAGTCGGGTACCATCCGTAACCAAGTTTCCAAAATTCACTTGTCTCTGTCTTGTGTGAAATATCATGTACTTTGTTTTTTCTAAACTAAGCGACATCTTGTTTTCAGAGAACCACCGTATTCAAACTTCTAATAGACGGTTAGATATATTAGAAGCATCCCGATCAACAGTTAAAACAGCTATATCATCCGCATAAATAGTTAAATACATTTCCGACAGAAATAAAACTATCTCGTTTATGTATAAACGAAAAAGGACAGGACTTAAAACGGATCCCTGTTGTAAACCCATTCCCACAGGTAATGTTCGCGAGCACATACTCCTTGAACAGCCGTCAGAAGTAGTGTACGTCAGCTTCACAAACTGCATTCTATCCTGAAGGTAAGATGAAAACCAACTAGCAGCAGCACCTCTAGTCCCATATTCATATAACTTTTTTATTAGAATGTCATATTGCACACAGTCGAACGCTTTTTTCAAATCGCAAAATATAGCAACAACTCTTCTTTTATGTTCAACGTGTTGAAATGTTATATTCTAATATCTGACCTATCAGTGTTATATGGTCTTCTTCAAATTATATTCGATGTTAATTAAAATAAAAACCAAATTATATCCAGTTATATTATGCAGCACTTGTCTTTAAGGGTCTTTTTATTTTGAAACTTTTTAGGGAAAGAATTATCTTCCATCCACGCACTTTGCGGGTAAGATAGTTCTGTACGTATCTTACGAGTATACAATAATGATAGCAAGGACTGTGGCGTAGTATGGTAAACAACACATAAGTATCGGCACCCTCCGCACCACACAAGTTTAATTAATTACATAGTAATATCATAATTAGTCCGGGACGGCCGTTTCGAGGACACGAATGGTCCTCATCATCAACCGGTGACCGAATGAAGTGAGAAAAAAACTTTTTCTAAGACTAAACATGCATGTACTATCCCTACTTCTTAGAACAGATATCTTATACAAGTGCTTATTTCTACCCCCTGCACGCCTCGAAGCTACGACGTGCGAAAGATAACATGCATGAACTATCCCTTCACCGAGAAGAAATATTGTATTTTACAAGTGCCTAATTCCACCCTCTACGTGTCTTAAACTACGACATGCGAAAAACACGGCCAGATGGACGGGAAGATCTCTGTTATGGCCCAAAATATAAACAAGTGTCAGCCTACTGCAAAAGGTCAAAAAGGACAGAGTACGACAACGGTCCGTTTTCTCGGTTCATCAGATTTTTATTACTTTTGATGTAAACTGTCTCCTACGCATCTAATTCTCGCGGCGACGTTACGTTTTTAATCAATTTAAAGTTTTCTAATGTAATACTATGCCCGGTTTCATTTATATGTTGTGCCATACTCGACGCGTCCAATCTGCCGTAGCGATAATTTCGTATATGTTCTTTGAATCTAGTTTCTATCGCTCTTTTTGTTCGACCGCTATTGGCTTTATTACAGTGACTACATTCAATCTCATAAATACCCGACCTTTCTCCCATTTTCGGTTTATCTTTAGGATTACCGAGAAGATTTTTAAGTGTGTTGCGCGAACCGAAGCATACGTTCATATCTTGACTCTTCAAAATCTTCCCCACGCCTTTCGATATGCCGTGAAAGGGGAGTTTCACGAATTTCTTGCTATTAGTTTCTACCGGGGTTAAGGTCGTGGAATTTCTTACGTAAAGCCTATGTTGGACTTTCTTAAGCATGCGATCGACTTCTATAGAAGAGTAACCGTTATAAATAGTTACGTTTTTTATGAATTTAAGTTCTCTGTTAAATTTACTTCTACTTAGAGGGAATTTAACCAATCTATTAATTAAGAAGCTAATCGCGGCCATTTTGTGTTGTCCACAGTGGTTAGAATCGCTCATAATGTACCTATTCGTGTTGGTTTCCTTTCTATAGATGTCAATTTCTAGTTTCTTATTATTTTTATTTTTAATCACTAAACTATCTAGAAACGGAAGTTGATTGTTCACTTCGTCTTCTACTGTGAATTTAATGGTTTCAAATTTTGAGTTGAGGGTTGCGAGAAAATCCGGGATATTACTTTTCTTAGTATCAAAAACCACGAAAATATCATTGACGTACCTATGCCAAATTCTAGGAAAATATGTGGCATCCGCTCTCATGCATGTCTCAAACTTGCTCATGAACAAGTTGGCTATGAAGGGGGACAGGGGGTTGCCCATTGTTGTACCTTCTAATTGTTCATAGTACTTGCCCTCAACTTGAAAACAACTTTGCTTCATGCAGAGTGACGTTAGTCTCTTATATTCTGCTATTTTGGTATCTTCAATATTGTTGAGCTTTAAGAGCTCCACTAAATACTCTATGGTTTCAGGGATCGGTACACTAGGGAAGAGTGAACAAGCATCGAACGATACTAAAATTTCCCCATCTTCTAGTTTGATATTGTTTACTTTATTTACAAAATCCAATGAGTTTTCTACTTCGAGGCTGTCTGCTTTGATGGGTAAATTTTTGTATTCATTTACTAGCCATTTGGACAGTTTGTACGTGGTTGAATCTATGCCCGAAACAATTGGTCTCATAGATTTACCCGGTTTATGGATTTTCGGTAGGCAGTACATTTTAGGCACTGTTGGGTTTGAAATTGACAGTTTAAACTTAAGGTTCGCGTTAATGAGTTTTGGACAATTTTTCAGAGTTTCTTTCGTTTCCCTAATCATAGCTGGTAAAGGGTTTTTTCTCATTTCTCTGTAAGGTCCTGATGATAACAAGCTATTGACGCGGTTGAAGTAGTCCGACTTGTCCAGAATGACTATTTTGTTCCCTTTGTATGCTTTCAGATAGAAACAGTTTTTATTTTTAAGCCCCTTAATAATCCCGAGATCGCCTTTGTTATGATTTAAACTTTTAACATCGTTTAGGTTTTTTGAAATCGTAATTTTGCAAGCGTTTCATACGTAATCTTTTGTTGTGGCATCTAAATTTTTTATGGACGTTTCTACCGACGCGATCAGTTCTTCGACTGGGGTCTTTGGGTCGCGAATACAATGTTTTAACCCCTTATTTAACAGTGCGATTTCGGTTTTACTAAAGGGTTCCCGACGATTGATTAGAAACCAGTGGTGCGTTCTCCAAGGAACGTACGGTGTTTTTTTCTCACTTCATTCGGTCACCGGTTGATGATGAGGACCATTCGTATCCTCGAAACGGCCGTCCCGGATTAATTATTATATTACTATATAATAAATTAAACTTGTGTGGTGCGGAGGGTGCCGTTACTTATGTGTTGTTTACCTATGAGTATGCAATTTAGATTTCTCAAAGAAACTTACCGTTGCTTTCATTCTTAATATCGAAAGGATATTCAACATTTTCTTCATCTACATTTGTGAAGGTAGTTGAACAATATCCGGCTTCCCGTCTGATGCATATAGCGTAATTCAAATTATTCTAAAAAAAAAGAAAATTATTCTCGTAACTATGTTTTTTTTATTACGAATATGAGCTGAAGCGAACCATTACCTAATAATAGCAACAATAAAAAACATAAAAGATGGGAAGTACAAAATTAAAAAAATTGTGAATTAAAAATGAATACGAAGAAAAATACAAAAACAATACACAACATCTTCCAACGAATATTAACGAAATAGAAGAAACAGAGGGAAATAGTGAAATAGAAGAAACAAGAGTGGAGAGAAATAAAGAGTAACATAATAAGAACGTCGGAGGAAGTGATTAGCATGAAAGCAACAAAAAGGAGAGATAAAGATTGGTACAATGAAGAATGCGAAGAAAATTACTTACAACTGTGAAGATTTAATACGACAAAATATAAAGTTTAAAAGAGAGGATTTTTCTGTAAATCTAACATTAACAATATTCTAATACGCCGCCTTTCTTAATTGTAACACATAGGTGCTATTTAAATTTGTTTTGCTTTTTGTACCTATTTTCTTTTACTACATCTGATCAAATTACTCAAAGTAAAAACATTCGTCTAGCATTACTAGTAACCTTCAGATATAAAAAATAATTATATATAAATAGCTGAAGAACAATTATAACTTTTTTGTTTATAAATGGAAACTACTTGTGCAAATCTTAATATTGTAAAATAGATTATTCAACCTATTTTACTATCTCCTTTTCTACATACAAATAGAAGCTTTTCTACTTTTTTTTTTTTCATAATAACAACTTATTCCAGACTAACAATTTTACGCATCAAAAATAAAACACGTCCTCTACAACTTGCGACAATTTCTTCGAAGCCGTTTCGCCTATTACCTACACATATGCAGGTCACCAGCATAAATTTTAAATTACCAGATATTGCGGTTCGCTCCTGGGAAACCTAGTAGCTTGATCGTAATTAAAACTGGAAATGACCCCCTCCGTCCCGGTGTAATATTGGAGACAATTCATGGAGTTAACGCAAGGCGTCTCCAGCTGACAAACTCGGAGCTTGTAACGCTTTGCGTAGACGTCGTTGGAAAGGATAGAAATCTGTAGCGGCCCGGATAATGTGCTGACATCGACGTATACTGTGGAAGATGAATTCATATTAAAAGGCAATTATTTATTTGCGTTGTTAAAGTGATTGATAAATTTTAAATTTGGAATTTGGTAAGATCACGTGAGAATTGGAAGATGTCATGGTCTATTATCTCCAATTAAAGTGCATCTCCTCAAGTTTTTAAATTAAAAAGGAAGCGTACTTGGTCCAAGAAGTAAATCAAGACAAAAAGATGTTATTAATTCCTAAACAATGTATGTCTACTTATTATTTAAATTTCTAAACATTCTTTTTTTAAATTCGACAAGTGAAGACATTATCAAAAGCAATAACATGGAACATTTTAGAATGCCTAATCCGTATACTGTAATACAAGTAAAAACTTGGCAAATATTTTAGCAAACAATTTGATTTATTAAAGTATATAAGCTTCCACGGCCGCTGTCGAACGTAGAAGTAAGGTTCCGGGCTAATAAGGCGTGGTCGATTGGAATTCCTTCCGGACGTTTCATTCGCAACTGCGGCAAATATCTTCAGCGGCGAGGGCGAAGTATCCTTCCTGGTAAGTCGACGTTGAATGATCACAGCTTATCAGCCCGAAACCTATTTCTACAATTCGACTTATGTTTCCAATTTTATAAAAAAAATCACTAAACCGCTTCTTTGTTGTTGATTGGTATTAATAGAAAGTTAAAAAAAAATCTAACATGTAAATGCATTCAAAGGTAATATTGCTCACCTTTATAAATAATTTAATATTTTAAAATAATAAACAAAACTTTAAAAAAAGAATTTATCAAAAAATGTTGGTATCGTAATTGTTGAATTAGAAAGTAATATTTATTGCATATAAGCAACGTATCAAACAAAATTGGAAGAGAGTAGGAGAGAAAGAGAAAAAATTACACTGCTTACGTAAATGAACCGAGAAACTGACAGGTAATTTGCAATTTAAAAAACAATATTAATATTGTTTTTTAAATTGCAAATTACCTGTCAGTTTCAGTCACAGAATAATTAGGATGAATATTAGGGGGCAAAAACGACATTAGCAAATAATTTAATATTTTAAACATTTTAATTTTAAAAATAAAAATTATTTAAAAAAAGAATTTATTCAAAAATTATTGCGACGTCATTGTTGAATCAGAAAGTAAAATTTATTACGTACAAAAATAAAAAAACAATATTTTAAATAATAATAGAGAAGATTTGGAGACAAAAAAATTGAAAATTACAATGATTACATAAAAGAGCAAAGAGAAACTGAAAGATAATTTGGAATTAAAGAAAGATATTAAATTAAACAGAATACTTGAGATGAATATTAAGAAGAACAAAAATATTTTTAAATTTTTATAAAATGCCTGAAGAGGTCAAAAAAGAGACAATACGTGGGACGAAACGTAGCTAAATAAAATGAAACTAAAGGAAAGAAGATTCGTGTTTTCTTTTCCCACGTATAAGACTTTAAAATTCGCAAAATTCAGAAAAATGAGGTCAAATTTGAAGGTAAAAAAAATAAAATACAGCTAACAAAAGTTGTCGAAGTATACAAGGTGATTCACAACACTGATCCATTATGAATATACAACAATAATTTCTGGTAGACTATTTTCATTTGTTGTCATCACCTTCGGTTACAGAAATCCCACTCAACTTTGCCACTTTGTCACGGAAGTGTGGACATTTTTTCGTCAGTTTTGAATTCTATTCCAAATTTAAGACTACTTTTGTAAAATATTTGCCTTCAATTCACAGAACACAGTATAAAACAAAGAAATAAAGACAGCTATACAATAAACAGGAAGAGTTTGTTAAGCTAAGCCAGATCATCATGGCATCAATCAATCAAATGGCATTCTACAGAAAGTTTACAATTTAAGACTAATGTGGCGTTTGTTTTAAGTAGTAAAAATCGTTCTTTTCAAATGAAACACCCCGTATAATTTTACACCATGTGATGTACAATCAAAATCCACATCGGGCGTTTATTGGTACCTCCATTCATTTATTATTTTTTTTAGAATTAAAGATTTTCTTGAAAAGCTTGTTGAAAATCATATTTATGTAAATGATTTACATAAAAGCTCCAATCTTGATAACATTTGCCAATTTGCTGATGATTGCTGTAGTAGTACAGCAATATCAGCTAGGAGTTTTCCTGAATTATCCGAAATAGGTACTGACTGCGCTGGGAAAATGTTGAAGTGGGCATAGGGCAATTCTCTTACTTTAAATACGACAAAGACAAACCTCATTACATTCGATTGCTGCAAAAAGTGCGACTTGTCAATGTTGATTCTAAATGGAATGTCTGCGGCAGAATCGCCATGCACTAAGTTTTTGGGCTGTATACTCGACAAACATTTATCTTGGGGACACCACATTGACCAGCTTTGTATGAAAGTAGCATCGTCGCTATTCGTGATTCGTATGCTCAAGGAAAATGTGCATATAGACATGGTAATAACCTTTTATAAAATATTATTGAATCACGGTTCCGATATGGTATAACTGCATAGAGACATTCCACAAAAACAAAAAGACTCTTCATTTTACCAAAAAAGATCCTGCGTGCGATTTGTGCATTGAACAGTAGGAATTCGTGCAGGCGACACTTTATTGAGCATAATGTATTAAATTGAGCTTGTTTGTATATTCAGGGTCCGGGTACGAATATCGTTGGTCCCCCACCATCAGCACAGCGTACCGTTTAGTTCACAATGAACCGTTGGAAGGGTGAAAAACGCGGCTTCGCATTGAAGCCTATTCCTCAGAATAACGAGAGTTTTATTCAAACGACGCCATTGCAATATACCGCGTAACCAGCCTGTTCCATCGAATAATGCGATTAGAACGTGGACTAACAACCTCGAGGAAACTGGATAACGACAAATAAAGGAGGTGGAAGTGCAAGAACAGTTCGAACCCATAACAACCTCGAAGATGTTCGACAAGCGGTGCTAAGAAGTCCACGCCGATCGGTCGTACGTTACGCTGCACACCAAGCAATAAGTTACAGATCAGATCTGATGGTGCTCTTTCCACCCGGGTGACAATGAACGAAGAGTCCGTTTTTGTGAGGATATGCTCAGGGGACTCGCATAAAATGATGAACAAGTGAATAACTTTTGGATGAATGATGGGGCGCATTTCCATCTATCAGGTTTTGTCAATAAACAAAATTTCAGATATTGGGCCGATGCAAACTCCCGTTTGCCCGTTTTTCATTGAATGAAAGCACACTTTTCCAGCAAGATGGGGCAACAAGCCACACTGCAAAAATTTCAATGGATGCTGTGAATGCTTTGCTCCTGGGCTGCGTCATTTCCCGCAACGGGAATATCGTTTGGCCTCCTCGTTCTCACGATTTATCGGCTTGCGACTACTTTTTATGGGGGTACCAAAAAAAGCAAAAGTGTTCGAGGCCTATCCGTCAATAAGCTGGGTGTGGTCGTGCAAAATTTCCAGGTCCGACTACACGAATACATAAGTTTTCATGAAGGACATTTGGCAAACGTGTTGTTTAAAAAATATTTTTTTTATCGTACGCCAAATGGCAGTTCTTGTACTTTATACCATTAATAAAGAAAAATCATTCTATAAAGCATAATTAAAATTTTAAATCATCCCGTTTCATTGCCGGACCCGGTATACGAATGCATCCTATATACAAGAAAGAATTTGGATACTTTTGCGGCAAACGATCAGTACAACTCTACGTACGCGACTCGTGGAGCTAAAAGCCTTAGTATACCACGCCATAATACAAAGTTGTTGGAAAAGTCCCCTTACTACAGCTGCCTAAAAATTTTTAACAAATTGCCATCGGAACTGAGATCGATACACGGTATAGGTTTATCTAAGAGTAGTATTAGAAATTATTTAATAGCTAAAGCGTACTACGGTATAGAACAATATTATGCTGGCTAAC
This sequence comes from Marronus borbonicus, assembly GCA_902655005.2. NCBI lineage: Eukaryota > Metazoa > Arthropoda > Insecta > Coleoptera > Scarabaeidae > Marronus > Marronus borbonicus. Next base: position 1,503,796 of record LR737389.1, on the reverse strand, counting down.
TTCAAGTTTTTAACAATGTATATATTTTTTTGACAAGGCATACAATTACAGCTCTAAATTTATAAGCCAATAAAATTATCTATCTATTTATTGGATAATTCGCAACGGAAACTTACGTAACTCTACGCAAAATTTCAGGATTAAATCGCTATTGCATATTTGTAAATGTTTAATCAACAAGTCCTGTAAATTAGCTATTGGTGAAGAGTGAAGGAAAACCACTGCATGTGTTTGTAAATACATGCTAAAATGCAGTCGTATACATAGACGTAACAATGAATATTAAAAATTGATCGCGCACAATACGTTCCATATGCTATAAAAAAAAAAACTGATTTTGTCGATGGCAAAATTGGTTTAAGATTTTATATCATGGGAACCAGGATTTTAAGATCCTATGCAAGGTACCTATGATAAATGGGGCAATAATTTTAATCTTTACCTACAAAAATCCTAATTGGCCTAAATTGGCTGGATTATCCAATATAATCTGGACTATACAATGTTTTGGACAAAGTTAGCAATAAACCTTCTCAACAATTTTTAGAAGAAAGTCTCCAATATTAAATCGAAAAAATCTATTCCAAGAAATATCCAAGGTTTTCTAATGCAGGACGCTATCAATATACAGGTTTATTCAAACTGGGGTTTTTAGATCCTGCAAAAATAAAAACACCAAATTGCTCGCAAAGAAATGGAATTGTATATTCAAGAGGAGAAATAAAAGAAACGTGAATATTACCAACACCACGAGGTTCAATTAAAAACATCAATTCCTCTAAAAATAGAAAAGAAGCATTCCCACTGCATCATACTTATTTTGAGAAAAGAACTCAAATCCCTCTAAGCAGTAACGTTAACTATATGAAACCAAGCTCTTAGTATGTATAAAAGAGGGAGCTCTTTCCAACTAGAGACCTACTTTGGATAACCTTATATAACAGATTCTAGGCAATGTAGTTTTTAAAAAGCAGGCACTTTTTTTTTTCAAATTTATTTAAAAGCAAAAGTCTCAAATCTTTGTATCAAGAAAGTTGAACAGCAATGAGGTCAGCCTTTATTTACAATAAAGTTAACGGAAATTATTTAAGTTGAAATGCATCACAACCTGAACTAAATAGTGCTGTAGGCAGGCTTAATATCAAGTCACTAAACCAGGACTACCAGATGATGGTTACCAAATCAATGAGGATGTTTACGCTAAAATAATTGTGATACCAAAAGAATTGCGACACCTATAAATACAACAAATAATTATTTTTTTTTAATTATTTTCTTTATCTTCAGTTAAATGTAATTGTTTACGACCGTTATCTACTATGAAATAATCCTCTGAATGTTGCCGAAGATAGAAACCTTCCGAAGAAGCTGACGGTATGATCAGCGAAACATCCGAAGTAACAACAACACAACAGTTACAACAAAATATCATTTATCAACCACACTTATGTAGAATATAAATGATTTATACCATGTTGTCCAGAATTATATCCACAAATCGTCGGTATATGGGTGTTCAAATTTTGCCCAGTGATCATCAACCGTTCATTTACACAATCACCATTTTCATTCGGCCCCAAAAGCTGAAACAAAAAAAAACAGTTGAGTGTAGGCTTTCACGACCGTAATCCATAGTAGAAATGTCTTTCGGATGATGTCGTGTAGTTAATATTTTACTTAAGTACAATATTAACTACACGACATCACCTGAAAGACATTTCTACTATAAAAAAAAACATTTTAATAGTTTTACTAACAGAAGTACAGAATTTGAATCCTAACCTCTAAATCAATAAAGTCGACTTTCATCTGTTGCACCTTTTCGGAGGTTTTGAACACTTTAAAAGTACATGCGAAATTTTCAGCGAGATAATCTTGTCTTCCTAAGGCGTACTCCTTGTACCTATTTTGCTGAAGCCAATCTATTGTTTCTGTAATTTCAAAATCTTCCATGAAAGGCACCTCGGTCATATCTTGATCGTTTTGTTCATCTCCCATCGGAGGCATGTCAGTTAGAGATTCGGCTTCGATGAAAAATTCATCTCCTGCGGCTTGTTCAGTAGATAATACTACATCTTCAGTGGAGTCTTCAAAGGAAGCTGAAGCTGTTGAAGTTTCTTCTTCGGTTATTGAATTGTCGGTCCCATAATCATATTCCAGAGGTGCTTCTTCAGTAGTTTCTTCAAGTTCGTACTCGGGATCGTCCGGAAATAAATCTGGAGATTGAGTATCGTTGCTTGGAAAATAGTGGGGGTAATTTGGACTTTCAAAATAAGTGCAGTTTCGATTAGTTGTCTCTCCGCAAGTTGCTTTGACTATAAAATGAAAAGGAAATTATCCAATGTTGTTTAAAATGTCCCAAACATGAAATTAAGTGATAAGACTTACATTAGTTCATTTTGAAAGTGTGGTTAATTTTTCACGATGGTTTCTTTACTGGATAATTTGAGGAAGCTTTTGAGACAAGAAATGCTTTCACCTGGATGAAATTTAAAAATTGAGACTGTTTTATGAACACCACAGTCTCATTGTGAGATGTAATATTTGCTTTGAATTGTTGAAAGTAGTCGAATAATTAGAAAGATACTTTTAAACAATTTAGCCAGACTGAAGGCTCAATTGGTGTTGAACAATCGAGGTTAGTGTTTCTGTAAAAATGGAAAAAAGCCGAAATTCTTGCATTTAAAATGCAATACACCTACGCAAATTAAAATTGAGATGGCCACTGTTTGAGGGGACTCTGCACCATCATTTGGCACAGTGAAATTTGAGAAAAGTGGTTGTACCAACTTGGTTGGCGATGAAAATTCGCGAAAACCAAAAACTGCAACCACCACCGATGACATCGGGAAAGTTCACCAAATGGTGCTAGACGACCGTCGAATTAAGGTTACAAAGATAGCAGAGAATGTGGGCGTCTTGTTTGTCACCTATTAACTGAACATTTGGGTATGAAACAAGTAACCACGCATCGGATACCGCGTTTGCTCACTCGGGACCAAAAACGCATTGGAATTAACATTTCTAAAGCCCTGTTAAGACATCAATATACTTCTTGAAACCAAGGAAGAGCCGAAATGCTGAATTACTAAGAATGAATCGGCTCCAAAAACGGTGGGGACCGTTCTTTCGAGATAGTCATTGAGTTGTATTAATCGATTATCTTGAAAAAGGGAAAACAATAACGGGTGCATACTACGCCCTCTATTTTCAGCTCGTCAAATAATAATCTTCGCAAACTGAAGACAAAAATTGCCGAACTGTGAAAAGTTTATTCCACAATTGAGATTCGAATTGATAAACCACCCACCCTATTCACCAAATATGATTCGTCAGCGATTTCCTCCTGTTTCCTAGACTTATTTTTTTTTGTATTATAAATAGGATAATTTCTACTTACAGACACAGCAAGTATCGTAACTGCTACAATTTCCCAAAGGTGTCCCGCCGAGTTTCAAGCATTGCTTCTCCTGATAGCAGATACCTTCATAGTAATTAAAATCGCTATCCGCAATACATTGGTAATTCGGATATTGGACCACGTTGAAGAAACTAAGGAATCTATTGGCGAAATTCATTGATTGGCTGCCAATCTGATTCAACGCCATGGAAAACAGGGATCTTTGTCTGCCAGTTATTACTTTCACGTTTTCCCCTATGGAGTTCTCAAAAGCCTTTGACTTTAACTTTGAAATGTATTTCTTGATAACCTCTGATATTGAATTTGCATCAGTAGATTTGGGATTGTTAACGTTTTGGTTAGTGGTCCCTTGCCTCCTAATGCCATTCTGGAGCTTCCTTCGATTACTGCTTTTAACTTTATTGCTTTGTCTGTTATTATTCACCTTCCTTATAGGCTTTCTGTTTCGATTATTTAATTTATTCTTGTTATTATTGGCAATTCTATTGTTGTTAGTTACAGGTCTCCTGTTATTGTTGGGATTTTTCAATGGATTCTTAGAATATCTGCAACCATTTGCATTATGAACGTTTTGACCTTGTGGTTTCTTTCTATTATTTTGGAGCGTATTTTTTCTGTTGTTGTTAGTATTCTTTTGGCCGGTGTTTTTGTTACTATTAACTGCTGGCCTTCTAATAGTATTACCGCTTGGTTTCTTCGTATTCTGTAATGTGGGTCTTCTGCGTCGGTTTGTTGTTTTATTATTGTTCTTCCTTCTATTGTTTGTTTGTTGCGGTCTTTGTTGATTGGTATTGCCGTATCTTGGATTCTCTGTTACTTTTGGTTTTTTGGTAGTGGTTGCTTTCTGAAATAAAGAAAGATAGATCAGGGTTTTATAACAAACGTCTTAACAAATGTAAATATTAAATATAAATAATGATGAAAGCAGGGTTGTATTAACTATGAAATTATCAAAATATTTCAGAAGAAATTAACTCAGCATTAAGACCAAAGACAATCAAGCCCAAAAATATAAAAAAGAGCAGTCCGATTGGGAATTTTTTTTTTCTATGAAGTATAAACATAAAAATATACTGGAAGAGTTTTATCGCACATTTAAATAAGTCTCTTCACTTTCTTCTCAACCACTTAGAGTCCTAGAAAACAATTTTCACGGACTCACCATGTGTCTTCATTTTATGCATAGGTGGTTTCAAGATTAATTTTAAGCCGCGTGCCGCATAAAATTATCTTTGTGTAAGCAACGTGAAATGCGTCGTCGTTATGCTTTCATTCTCTCTTTTAATTAGAGATGGCAAGTGTTAAAAGAAAGTAACATATGTATCTATAGCTACGAGTATGTGAATAATACTAATAGCTTGGGTTTGTTTTTAAATCAATTTTGTTTGTTTACTGTAAAAAATGTATGTATTAGTTCAAAGACTTGGTTTTACCTTGATTCTCAGAAGTAAGTAAAATTGGTTTTTACTGTATCAAATGCTAAAAGACCATAACGGAAAAGATAAAGCATGAACTGTAAGAAACGGGGAGAACTTCCTGAAGAGCCAAGGCTAATTGGTGCTCTTATTATCTTGACCACATATAAACAATTTTACAAAAATTGTTTACCGTTTTAGTGTATTTTTATACAGGATGATGGATTCGTTATCGGAAGCCCTTTTTTTAAATTGTGGATTTATGCTTGCTTCTTCGGACGTCAGCATCAACATCCTTAGTTTAAATGGAATGGTATCTTTTTTATTGCGTATTTCATTTCTACATGTTATTTTCGGTAATATTTCATCAACTATCCGTCCATCCATCTTTTACCTTATTTCATTATTACCTTATTAATTTGAACATCAGAAATTTCTTCCATTGGCGCAACCTTTGAAATCATTTGTAGCAGTCCTGTTTAAAAAGTAAATATCGGTATTTGCCCTGTTTTAAGGAAAGCCCTTACAAATTGCAATGATGTATTTATTATAGCACAATTATGTACAGAGTGGTTCAAATTCAATGCAAATTCGAAGCATGTAAAGTTGGATTTCTTAAATACAATAACCCGTTTGTTATTTAACATTATGATGTAGAATTAAATTCTGCATCGACCCGAATTATCATTTTTAAGGAATTTTTTTATTATTTAATTATTGCAATGTCGTGGCATACGAATATGCTTTAAAAAAAAAAGGGTCCCGTTTAAAATAAGGAAGCGGATGCTGGCCTCTGGTATAACCGGAAACGCAACCGTCTCGTACATGTTCTCATCGAATTAGCTTGAGTTAACAAATCTTCAAGAAACGCGTAATACTTGTGGGAAATGGTTTCAATCAATCACCCTATATAATTTCAGTTAGAATCATGCATATATTAGTTTATCTGAGGGATTCTAGATTTAAAATTTTATAATGCATCTTTGGGAGCTCTTCGTATTTCGAAAATATAACTTAGAGGCCAAAAGAAATACCTCAAAATATTTATCCCATTGGCAACCTTATAAGAATGGTCATTCAACTTTTTGGGATGTTTGTACCTTCCCCAGTTATCAAATAGACGTGCAAGAAATACATTTTCGTTGTTAGACTTTTGTCTAATGATCAAGTCCCACTTTTTTTAAAGCCTTACTTTTCTTATAAATGCTTAACTTATTTTTGCATCAATAATTTTATGTTACGTCTAGTACATCGAATGCCACGTGGCACAAAACTGAGTGTTAAAATACTTTGTAACTTAAAGCAAGAGAGCCATAAAAAAATGTTGTTTTTGTTGCTGTTCAAAAACCAATTTTGGTCACTTTTCAGAAACCAAATCATTAAACGTTTTAATATTGTTATAAAATACAAATAATCGTTCCATTATAACTCACTAATATCTATTGTGATAATTAAAAAAATCTAATATTATAACTCACATACATTAAGGTAAGTTCCATTATGTTCAGGGAACAACGACGCCTTCTTATCTCCAACGAACGATAATCCCGGTGAAACAAGGTCACAATTTCAAATTTTACATAATCTGAATCAGAAACTATTCTTTGGAACGCTGAAGAACATGAGACAAAAAAGACCGAAACAATAATGAATATCAAAGATAAAAGAGGAAATGTTATATACCCGTTTACGGATGAGAAAGAAATGGCTAAAAATAGAAAAAAAGTGGTAACACCGCTACTGATATATGGAGCAGAGACATGGATGATATCAGAAAGACACAGAAGTAAAATATCGGCCATTGATGTTTGAAAAGAATCTAAAATAAAACAAAAATAGAAAACATCAGAAACATCACGTTTAAACAAAATTTGAAAAAAAGACCTACAGTGGAAAAGAGAATAAAAGAAGCAAAATTGAGATTGTATGGATACGTGAGAAGGATGAGCAGCTGAACAGGAGTTCGAAGCTAAAACAAGTAAAAGAAAAACAAGAGATAGACCAAGAAGAACGTAGTTGGAAGAAATAAGGACATCGGTTGTTAGCAAAGCAGCCGAATGGGAGGAAATACAACAATACACGCAGGCTATGAAGAGAAATTTGTAAAAGAACAGTTCCAGACGACTTACTTCATAAACGCCATACATCCTGTAGAAGGGTAGACTGCTATAAGGATTGCATATATGTAATCTGACATTCCAAATACGTTAAAAATAACTGAATTCAAGGATCCAAATACGCAGCGATGACGCTTAACCTCACGATGCACGGTCACCCCCAAGATGTATTACAGTCTAAAGATAGATCTGTGAACGCTTTGAGAGGTTATGTAATTTTATTTTAGGCATAATGGATACAGTGGACATCGAGTATAACGACATATTGGTTTTTGCGACGAAATTTCAAAGTCCCGGCCAGCAGCAAGACTTTTTAGCTAAGATCTATCGGATATTGCGACGAAACTAATATGGCGACTAAAAATGGCTTAAAATTGGAGTCAAGTTATCGTTCATAACGCTGACAGCTCGCAGTAAGAAAATACCGCTGAAGTACCGAACTGGCTAGCGAATAGACAAGGCGAAATACGAGCCTTGTCTTTTCGCTATGCCTTCATTCGGTGGTTATTTATGTACGTGTGCTGTCGATATCGGTATGGCGAAAGGCAAAGCGTTTACAAACGAAGAAAAAACAGAAATTCTTTCGCATTTGGAGGCTGAAGAAACTAATGTTTCTATTGCCAAAGAATTTAACGTAAGTTTTGTTTGATTTGGATAATACGTGTATTAATAATATTCGTTTTCTTTTTTTCTTACGTGGCGCGCTCAACAATTTCCACGATTTGGAAAAAATTGAGATAAAATACAAGAATTATTTAATAGATCTTTATCAATACAAATGAAAAAGATCGGGACTTGTAAACGTTCTAGAGTAGACGAGAACTTATGCGAATGGTTTCAAATTCAGAGACATTACAATGTCCCTATCGGCGACCCGATAGTACAGGCAAAAGTAAATGATTTTGTTAGACAATTAAAATTAGAAGAGCTTCAAAGCACAGTTGGATGAATACAACAATTCCGAAAAAGACAAAAGATTGCTTTGGATAAAATATTAAGCGAAGCAGCAGATGTGCTTGGAGAGACCTGCATCGATTGGTTAAACACACTATGGCCAAAATAACGAATAGGATATAATGGAGAAATCTTCGACGAGGATGAAACTGATTTATTTTTCAAAGTGATGCCAGATAGAACGCTAAAATTTAAAAGGGAAAAATGTAATGGTGGTAAACTTTCTAATGAAAGATTGGCCAATCTTGTAACAGCAAATATGACTGGATCGGCAAAAGTAAAACCTGTAGTTATTGACAAAGCTAATACAAAAATATGGATAACATCAGCGTTATTTGAAAAAATAATTGCATGACAGGGCAATAAACTCATCCAGCAAAAGAAGAAAATGTCAATGCATTTGGACAACTGTCCTCCAAACATTCAAAATATGAAAGCTATAAAACTTATCTTTCTTCCACCAAATACCACCTCAGTTCTTCAACCAATGGAGCATAGTGCAATAATGTCCGTAGCAAACACATTTTAGAAAAAGAACATTGACGAAAAATCCACTCCTGAAAAAGTAGATGTCCTGAAGACTATTTTTGTACTTTCCAAATCTTAGGATCGCGTGTCTCAACATACAATGGCAAATTGTTATGTACATGCTGGATTTAATTTACACGTAACAGGAAACTCTTTCGATGTGACTTCGACCACAAAATCATACAGATGACGATGATAATAACTTACTTTTAGCTGAATTGGTCCGGGCTTTACCTGTAGTTAACCTGGCATCACAAGAAAGTTGGGATTAATTTCGAAATACAAACGCATTCGAACCAGGGGTCTGGATCAATTGGATCAATCCAAATTTGGAGCCAGAAATAAACATCGACGAAGTGGAAATGAACAAAACTACCACGTTTCAACCATCTACTACAAAGGATGCATTTTAAGCTTTATTTCATTAAAATCTAAAAGAGACTAAAATAAATTTTGCATTGCTACATTTGGCAAAAATCAATAAAAAAAGAAATGCTGAAAGCAAAATAACGCAATAACAAACCAAAATGACAGATTTTTTTGTTAAAACATAAATAAATGAATGTATATGTACATATATAAAATAAGTTTTCCCATGATTTTTTTAACATATATATTGGATATAACGACCTACGGTTATAACGACCGAATTTCGTTGGTCCCTTCGAAGTCGTATAATTCGAAGTTCGAATTATATTTTTTAATGGAAATTATTTGGTAAATTTTTATTGGTCTAAAAACAACAGTTGCTATCGAAAACAAATGAGCAAAGGGACGTTAAGCCAAACAAGGACATCAATGCTAGCTGTTGTAGAAGATGAACGTATTAAGCAATCAGTTGTATTCAAAAATTCTTTCGAATTTCGTAATATTTTGGGGAATTTTAATGAACTTATGACGAAAATGTTGCTTACCTGCGTTGAAACTTGGTCCTTCCTATCATTACTTCCATCTGCATTGTATTCATAACCTAACACCTGCTGGTTACTATGTTTCGTCTTGAATTTCGGTCGTACTTCAAAATCATTCAAAAAGAACTCATCGCCCGTTTGCACGTTATAGAATCCTACGCGGTTCTTCGTCTTCTTCGTATTTTTCTGTTTATCAATATTATTTTGCAACTGAGAAACCAACAAACTTATATTAAGCACCCCATGTTCCCTTATCCCTTGTCCCTTATCCACGTTCCCATAAGGGTAAATGTAGTTCTCAGTATATGAAGGGTATTGGTGCTTTTGAACATGCGACCCTTGAGTATAAGCGTCAATTACGTCTTCTTCGTCTGATATCGAATTTGGATCAACATATTCATACGGATGTCCAGCGTTATGCACGTAAATTGTTTGGGTGAACTTGAAACAAAATAGAATAATCGCAAGAATTTCGATTTTAACCATTTTCTACGGGCTTCAAATATTTTCCAACTGTTTCATCGATTCAATTTTGAAGAAAGATACGTTACAATTGGTACATCTTTGTCGCAAAGCATTTCGTTGGTAACTGCGTTAAATTTGACCATCGAAGAAGATTAACTCCGTACACGTAAACGTGAAAAAGTGTCAAGATTACTGCAATTATGAAAGAAGTAGACCGTGTGCTATCAAAATGGTGTCGTTTTTATGTAAAGGTGAATGTTGGTAACTTACACCGCCGCGCAAAATATTTTTCACAATGAAAACTGGTGCTTCAGTGGAATAAGCGTACTGCAAGTCAGGATAACATTTCGTAATTAGCGTAAGGAATATTCCGAAGCGAAGGAATTAGATTTTAAGATTGGATTAACGCGGAAGAGGGATTTCGAGAATTGGTTGATTCCCATTGTCAAGACGAGTCAATTAGAAATAAAATTATACAAGCTACATCTCCAAATAACGAAAACAATTTTCACAAATGGTGAGGTTTCCAAGATGTGCTATCAATAGCACGAATTGGTCGTACATTCAAATTAAAAATGGTGCGACACAACGAGTTCTTCAAAATTTGTCCAAAAAGGAACGAAAACACCAAATATGAGAGCACACCACTTAATACAACCAAAATTACGCTGTTAAACAAGGAACTCAAGAAGCTCGGTCGATTCCAATAATATACTGCCCACCAGAGCCAAAAAATATAATGCTAAGATAGCTTAGCTTCCTCATGGTAGTGATGGAATAATTCACGGCAAACGCAACAAAAGGAGAGAAAAAAATTACACTAACACACGGACATGTTTCTACCTACCCGGCGTCATCAGGCATTAACTGTGAGGCAACAGCGATAGAAGGTAGAGATAAAAAATACTCTCGAAACCACGCTGATGGTGCCGCGTAGGCGGAAACATGTCCGTGTGTTAATGTATTTTTTTTCTCTCCTTTTGATGCGTTTACCGTGAATTATTCCATCAATACCAAGAGGAAGCTAAGCTATCCTAGCATTATATTTTTTGGTTATTGTTTCTAGGCATTTTCTGATGTGTTCTGCCCACTAAAGGTTCACAAACCCCGAAAATCTGCGAAACCGAGTAGCCTAGAAGTAGAAAACTCTCTTACTTACTCTTATTGATCTATTGGTCTAGTTCTTAAAACTCAATAACACTGATAATGTGGCAAATATTATGAACAACTAGAAGGTACGACGATGGGAAATCCATTGTCTCTTTTCCTAGACAACTTGTTAATGGACAAATTTGAAATGTGTATGAAAAAGGACATCCTATATATCTCTAAAATATGGTCCCGGAGCACTTTATACTCATAATTTACACCCAAAGGTTCCCGAGGTTACGACAAGCTTTGAAAGGCTTATACACGTCGTTGGGTTGTCACCACTTAAAAAGTTGCAATCTTTGACGGAAGAAGCAAAATTAGATCTCGGTTCCGTTAGATATTTCTATTTATTATTTTTTAACAAAACCAACTATCGCTCGTTCTTCTCAAATCTAACGTGAACCCGATCTTGCCAATCAAGAGGGCTTATAGTGAACGTGTTCCAATAAATATTAAAAAAAACTGCAAATTTCAAGAAATTTTATATTGTATCAGTAGAGAATCAGCTAGAATTTTTCTATCACGTTATCTCCTGCGCAACAAGTGCTTATGTCGTATTTCAGTTTAAATCATGAAAATCTACGCACAGCAATCCTCTAGTGAAAAGTCGTACGACCGCATTCACAATATTTTCGGAA
>LR737389.1:1428263-1457195 GCA_902655005.2 Marronus borbonicus | reverse complement strand
CCTCATTTACATTTTATATAATGTCTATAAACTTTGTTTCGTAAATAGAAACGATACCGCGTCTATGTTTTTGTCGGGTAGTGTATATCCCTTTATGAAGGGGCATTAAATCATGATATAAAATAAACGATATTTGGTTGGAATCATCTGTGTAATTGCAGGCAAATGTATCTTAAAAGTAATAACTAAAAAAAATTTCAAATCATTGTACATTGTATAGATTAAAAATGCCATACTTGTAGGGATATTAAAGGTGGTTTTAATTCGTAAATATGACACCAAACGCCTCAATTGAAATAACAGAAGTAGTGTTATGAAACATAAAGTTGACATTAATGTATTAAGTCGTAATAATACTGCGAGATTCTTTAAAAAATATTTCGCGCACAGCCTCTTCAAAGTAGCTATTACTTCTGTTTGAATCTCAGTTTCTCCTTTCGAGGGTTGTGACTTGATTAAGGAAGGCTCGTTTGTAGTCCCACATTGTTTGAATTACTGGGAACTATTTTCTGTTTTCCCACATGAGTGCCTGTAAAATATATCTGTACACATTCTGCAACCTATCCAACACAGTTACTTAAAAAACTAACCCAATATGTCAAACGTAGAAAGAATATTGGCAAAATTTATTTATTTACAGCGTTTATTAAATCTAAGGATGATATTGACAAATTTAAAAAAGTGCCTAAGTCAATTCCTAACTGACAGCTTTTTATGAATTTATTTGATTCAATAATTTATAATTTATATAGTGAGGTAATAAATTTTTAACTACACATAGCAGTTCTTCAATCGAAAGTAGTTTGATGCCCCTTTTGCAAGAGGCTTGTGTCGATGCTGCACCCAATTCAAATCCAAATGTTTCCATTCTTCAAATCTTGTTTAATGTTTCTTAATTTTGATATGAGAGAATTGATTTACTACGTTGCTTTTAAACTTTAATGTTTATGTAGTATTTATTTGAATCTTTCGAATTAATCGGAGAATTAAAAAAAAATTGTCCCTTAATCGAAACTATCTCATCTAGTTTTCTTTTCTGATAATGCAAAGTTTACATCGCGAATAATTAATAATATAAATAAATAATAATATTCAATCTAGGTAAAGCTGATCAAATCTGTCGTCTCTGCGTAGAAGATCTGGAGACGGCAGAACACATTCTAAGTAATTGTGTTGCCATCAGTCGCACTCGACCACAACATTTCAGTAAACCATTTCTAACATCTATTGAACTGAAGAATGAAGATCCTAGTGTAATGTTAAGGTTTATTAAGAGCCTTCATCTATTCTAACACGTATAAGGCGTTTGTGCCATAGCGCAATGTGAGTGTTACTTATTTCTCTAAAAAGGCATATTACTGTTATTCACTTTTTTAATTGTAATTAGGTTTTCTTCAAATGATTATTTGCAATTTTGTGGCGTTTAATAATTGGTTAGTTTTTAGTTGTTTTTTTTTTTTATAAATGTGGATTTGCTTTCGTCAATATGTGTTGAAGAAGAAAAGAATTTATAAAATAATGCACGATAACGTTTGAAAAATAATCCTCGGATAACTCTCAGTATGCCTTAAGAATGTAGATGAACTTCTAAACTTTTGTGTGAAAGTAAGCTTTTAATTTCATTTTAATACAAAATGTACGTTCTACAGGGGTTTTTTCATATTTAATAGATCACACTGTATGTAATACGTTTTACACTGCTTACAATTAGAATAAAATGCCTGTTAGCCATTTCTGTGCATTTTCATATCCGTAATCTGCACGTTACGTCAGATTATTATTCAATTTCTAATATCAAATTTTTCCTGATGAATATACTTGATCAAAAAAGATATAAATGTAGGATAAGTTTTAGTCGTATTCAATTTTATCTCATAGTTAGTTTAGTTTTGCCTAGTACCCCTATATGATTTGTTTACATTATACATTCCGACGACGATCGCAGATGCTAGAGTGGTTTGAGGGAGGTATTCGCTAAAAAGACGTAAGCGACGACAGATCATATACAGCTAACCGAATCTTGCTTTGTTGCATATTTTAAGACGCAAGTTTTATAGGTACTAGACGTTCTGAACGCAGATGTAGTAACAGTCAAAGTGTAGTGATTTCGTTTAATTTAATTTACCGTATTTTAATATATTTTTATCGTTAAAATAAAAGTGTTATCATTTATAAAGAAGACACCCTAGACAACAACATAAAAAAGCCTACATAAATACACAGGATGTTTACAGTCTCGTGGTTTTATTTTCAAAGGGTGATTAAACATCTTAAAATAAGGTCATTAACGTAGAAATATCTCAACAGAAGTTGCATAATAAAAGAGGTGTCACTGTTAATTTTTTATTTATTTTTAATTTGTTTATTTTTAATGGGTGATTAAACCCCCTAAAAAAGGTTTTTAGCGCTAAAACGACCAACAATTTGTATAAAGCAAATGTAAATTCAAACTTTTCCTATTCTATCAAGCTGCTTCATCAGTTGTCACTGCACTGCTGGTTTGACGCAAGTTCTTCTAAATAAATCCTAATAAGAACAGTAAAAATGGTCCATCGCACCAACAGTGAATACGTTGACATGTTGTTAATTTATGGGGAAGTACGCTAGAATTCTGGTGCTGCACGTCGATTGTACGCTGAGCGATTTCCTAATAGGCCAACATCTATTCCACAAAAATTCACCACTGTAATAATCCGAGCACGAGAAACTGGTTTACTGCAAACACGTCAAGATCGGGATGGTGGACCTGGCCGACACCGATGAATTTTGGATGCCGAAGAAGAAGTCTTAAATCTTGTCGAACAAAATCCTTGTAGTAGTACTCGCCAAGTAAATGTATCAAATCGAATTGTCTGCGCGAGAATGAATTGTATCCTTTCCATGTACAAAAAGTGCAGGCTTTACAACCTGAAGATCGTCCTTTACGTTTACAATTTTGCCGATGGTTTCTACAAAAACATGCTGAAATTCCAAACTTTTCTTCCATTGTAATTGCGACTGATGAAGCAACGTTTACACGTAACAGCATAATTAACTGTCGTAGTACTCATATCTGCGCTGTCGAAAATCTATATGTTATTCGTCGTAATCATTTCCAGCACAGATTTTCGTTAAACGTTTGGGCCGGACTGGTCAACGGACAACTTATTGGCCCCTTTGTATTGCCAAATCGACTGAATGTGTATAATTATCTCTTGCTTTTGCAAAATCAGTTGATGGAACAATTGAATGTACGTCGATAAATGTGGTTTCTTAGCGATGGCGCACCGCCGCATTTTAACCGTTTAGTTTGCCAACATTTAGCTAATGTGTTTGAAAATAAGTGGATTGGTCGAGGTGGTCCCGTCCCATGGCGTACTCGGTCACCTGACCTTAACCTCCTTAATTTCTACTTATAGGGCGATATAAAGACCATGGTATACACCAATGAAATAATTGATTTCCTTGATCTGTATACCATTATGCCAATTCACGGATACGTCGAGCGAGACCTTGCGTTCAACAACACGACGATAACTTTGAATAACTAGTGTAAAGTGGATTCTATGAAAAATGTTTAAAAAAAATGTTTACTTTAATATGCTTAATCAGCGCTTAAAACTAATAATAAAAAAAAAACAACAAAAATTTTTTTTAACATTGATATCTCTTATTATGCAACTTTTGTTAAGATATTTTTACGCTAATGACCTTATTTTAAGATGTTTAATCGCCCCTTGAAATCAAAATCACAAGACCGTAAACACTCCGTACATTGATCGCAAAGGAAAATTTGTCGGTTTATTTTTACGTTATGCAACATAGTACTTAAAACCACATCTCAAGAAATAAGGAAAACGGGTAACGCGTGTTAGAAGTAAATTTTATGTAAGAAATTGTGTCCAATTTGGTAATCAGATAATCGTTTCGTTACAAAAGTAATTTAACCAATCGAAAATCTTCATAAAACAACAGAAATGTTAACAACTGAACTTTCCAAACCAGGAACTCTTAATAATATTGAAACACAAACTAGTGTAGCCAAAATTTTGGATGCACCACTCAGGCGCCGATCTCGTCGTCCGTAGGCACAACACACACTTCATACGTAATAGAACCAGCATCAGAGGACAATGCCGAGAAAACCAAGAAAGCTAAACCAATGGCATAGGTAGAGCTAAAATGCAAACAAAAAGTTGCTCAAAGCAGATTCCGATAATTAAAATCCTCCTGTTGGGAGATAATCATCTAAGACAAATGGCCACTAGAATCGAGCATTGTTGAAGATCAAGATTACAATTAAACATTGTAAAATTAATTTATTTCTGATATGCGTGGGTGTACAGGTCACCCTCTGGAAATTGCTTCTTCGAGAGACTCTGTAACCTACTTGATAAAGTATTCCATAAATATGATGTTCGTCTCCTGATGGATATTTTTGTTTCGTTTGATCTTTATCCTCGCATTTGCGACACTGCGCGGATTACCCAGCATCTATTGATAATATGTTCACCGGTAATAATCTAGGTGTGCATTCTTGCAAAGTGAGATGTTTGTCTAATCATTTTTATCAACTACTGAAAATAAAGTGCGAAACCAGAAAGGCGCGTTCTGTGTTCCAAGGTAAATTTTTTGAAATTTCCTTGCACAATTTTGAGAGAAGGAATGGCTAGATAGATGTACCTGTGCCTTACGTGGAAACGCTAATAGTTTATTTCATGTCCTTTATGATCGGTTCTTGTTCCATTTTAATGTTTTCTTTTTCTTATCAAAAAATAATGTGCAGAGACCACAAACCATTGCCCTTGATATAACTTGGTACTGAGACGGGAAGCATCAATTCTAAAAACGTTGCACAATTTATGTCAGTTAACTAATGACCTCACGCTCAAACATTAACGACGCAGAAGGAACAACTCCGGGTTCATATTGAGAAAGCCAAGAAAGCTTATTACGAAAATTTAATAGCGGTGCAATATTATCATAAAAAATTCTTTTGGCAGCAGGGCTGAGGATCCGACTAACATTGCAGAACTCTTTGAATCGCATTTCTTTGATATGGGACCTGTGTTCTCACAGCAATACTGTACCGAGCAGCGGTCCTGATCTGTACCTCTTTCCAACAGACAACGACAAAGTAGTAAACCTCATAAATACTGTCACGCAGACTGAAAAATTGAATTTCTGCTTTATCGCACCCATCTAATTAAATTCAATTAACTAACTATTAAATAGAAAAGACTCTGTGGTGCTAGCTCGCCTGTCCGGTAAATGGAAGTCGCAGGTTCGAGTCCTTCTGGTGTTTTGAGATTTTTATTTCATTAATTACATCTTTCAATTTGGCATTTTACCATTTTCTGTTGGTTGATTTTGAGAATTTGAAGCAAAAATATTTTTTTTTTGCAACCGTAACAAAAATTGTTGAATTTAGCCTACCTGGCATCTTGATTTTTTTTATTTACTTACAATTGTCATAGTAACCGAATAATAGTAGCACCAGAAACCATTTAAATGCAATACCCAAATACAGGACTCGCGTTTAATTGTAAATTTTTCTTTTACTTTCATTGTTTGACATTAGCCTTGCTCAACTAGTCAGACGGAATTTGATTGGCTAAAAAAGATCCGAAAGTGTTTTCTGACTGATTTCAAAGAACACGATTGGCTTTGATAAATTTATGGTTTCTGTTTGAACAGAGCTATTAGCATCATTTTGTGAGAAAATTTGGATTTATTAACCTTAAGTGTAAAATAAACGTGGTAAATTCAGACATGCCCTTTGCTGAAATTTATCGTTTATCGACATTTACCTCCATCCAACACTCATGCTTTAATCTGCATCATTTGCCTGTTTCGCCGCGCCATCTATCTCGATTGCTATCAACCATCTAGGTCACATGCGGCATACCTTTGAACTTGGCATTGTCCGAACAAGCGCGATTGGTTCGCGGAAGTCAGAAGATCTCGCGCCCGTTTCGGATTGGCCGCAGCGAAACATACGATGCACGTTTTACGCATTCATTGATTACTACGACGGGAGCGCATTCCTTTCGCGACGCCGCCGTCTGCCGGTCTGTTATTTGCCGCTCTCATCTAACGGTGTACCATTGCGTGACTAACTTCTCCCTCCCTTCTGCGGCGCACGTGTGTCGGTGGCAATTGATTTTCGAGAAGGTGGCGTGACGGTCGACGTATTCTGTTGTTTTGATGAGATCATGTAATTTTTGTGTAAATTGCGTTGCCTGTGTAAGGTTCTGTTATATCTGGTATTTGTGTAAAGGGATTTTGTTAATGTTAATGGTTGAAAAAATATCTTTGTAGCCAATTATTAATGAAATAGTTAATTTATATTTTGCGTAAAACGCTGCTATGATTGATCATGTTGATCTTTCCCGCAGACACTATAACAAAAATTAAAATTTATTTAAGAAGTTCAACACACAAATGATCCTTGATGTATTTTTATTTTTTATAACCAAAAACAATAAAAAAAAGTATTTATCTTGCAAATATATGAAAAATTAAATGAATTAATTAAAGTTTCCAAAATATTGCCTGATTTTATGGGAGCTTCCAGAACGCATGATACACATTAATTTATTGTAGTAGCATTTTTTTTTTATTTATAAGTTAAACTCTTTCACAATTAAACTCTATTTTTTAATTCGAAGGTGTAAAAAGAAAAGAGGCGCTTACCCAATGGAATTTTTCAAAGCTACTTTTTGGCGGCGTTTTTAAAACTAGCTAGAATTTTATAAAAGTTGTAGTTACGTAATGAATTACATACAGTGGCGGCCACATAAATAGCACAGGCATCAAATTTCATTTGAATCAACCGCTGGAGCTGTTCCCGTTTAAATTGTTATTAAACTAGCGTGAGGGTCCCCGAGAAGGTTACGTGTACTTCCCCTAGTTACGTATTCCAGAATAATAACTCAGCATTCAATGGAAAAAAAAAAATTAGTTTCACTTTTCTAGCGGCTACATAAATAGCACAGTTGTCGGTTCTGTAGCGGAATCTGGTTATAGGGTTACGGTTCGAGTTATTTTGTACCAAAAAAGTGGTGTACTTACCACTTTTAAAATTAACGTTTTATTAATAACAAAAATTTAGGTGTTAGTATAATGGGACGAGGAAAACATTGCACACCAGAGAAAAGAGAGTTAATTTGCACCATGAAAGAGAAGGGCATATAAATTTCAGAAATATCACGAACATTAAATTGTTCACGCATATTCAGACAGAAAGAACTTTAGAAAACAAGAAATGGAAGATTAGGCCTCGTAAAACAACCTTACGACAAGGCAACCTTATTCGTCGATTAAGTCAAGGAGATCCTTTTCGCACAGTTACACAAATACAAACCGAATTTAATAAACAATTTGATATTAATATATCGAGAAGAACAATACGACGTCGGCTGAAGGAATTTAACTTACGTGGGTGTATTGCAGTACGAAAGCCACTCGTGTCAAACAAAAACCGTAAAAGAAGATTACTGTTTGCGAAAATGCACAAAGAAAAACCGCTTTCTTTTTGGAAATCTGTACTTTGGACATATGAAAGTAAATAAAGCCGACTTGGGTCTGACGGAAAAATGTATGTGCGACGATCCATCAATCAGAGATTCAACCCTAGGTACACTATAAAAACATTGAAACACGGTGGAGGAAGCCTAATGGTATGGGCTCCTATGTCATGGCGTGGTGTAGGGCCTATATTCAGAATTGCAGGAAAAATGGATCAGTATGTTTATCGCAACATTTTATAAAACGCAATGGAACCATATGCTGATGAATTTCTTCCAGTAACCTGGGGTTTAATGCACGACAATGATC
The DNA here is from genome assembly GCA_902655005.2 of Marronus borbonicus. Lineage (NCBI taxonomy): Eukaryota > Metazoa > Arthropoda > Insecta > Coleoptera > Scarabaeidae > Marronus > Marronus borbonicus. The sequence continues at coordinate 1,449,377 of LR737389.1, read as the reverse complement.
CCAAACATACGGCGAAAACCGTAAAACAGTGGCTAGAGGAGAAACAGATTCGAGTGTTGGAATGGCCTGCACAAAGCCCTGATTTAAATCCCATAGAAAATCTACGGGGGCATGTTGAGGTTGTTATAAAGTCTAAATCTCCAGCGACATTAGACGAATTATGGAATACTATTGAAGAAGCCTGGCATAACATTCCTGTAGAGAGATGTCAAAAATTAGTTGAAAGTGTGCCGGGAAGATGTGCAGCAATGTTGGCTTGCAAAAGGGTTTCCAACAAAATATTAAATGTAAAAGCAAAAAAGAATAAAAAAAGAGAAATAATACAGTATTTCCTTATTGTTATTAAGTGTGCTATTTCTATCCCCGCTTAAAAAATAATATATTTATTTTTTTAATTTGTTTATCTTGAAGTTTATAAAATATTGTGTGTTTATTATAAGCCGCATGCCATCTGCTACATTTTTCTTAAGCTAAGTTAAATAAATCACTTGTTAACATTTACAAATCTATCGATTCATCCATATCAGTTTACCTGTGCTATTTATATGGCCGCCACTGTATACATTACAAAAATAAATAAATAATTAATTAAAAATAGAAAACACTGCAGAATAATATTTATTGGTCAAATACACATCATACTAGATTTCAATTTTATACATGGTACCTTTTTTAATGGAAGTTCCTGAATGTTGCTCTATCCTATTATAATTCTTATTTTTATATGATTTATTTACAAGCGAACAACAATTTAGACCAATATTAAATATGGCGTATACATATTAAACAATAACTTGGCCTTAAATACATGTTAATGCATTACATTACCTTCTAAAATAATTATTCACTATCACTTTCCATTTCACTTGAACTACTATCCTTACCCACTGATATAATAAATGGTTCGATTATATCGTAGATATAATCGAACCATATAATAACCATATAATCGTATATATCATAGATTAATCCATCTAAATCACACATTTTTCTCTCTTTACAAATTTTCTCCGATTGTCCGTAGTGACATTCTGCATTGCCTGTAGTAAAAGTACCCTTACTTCTGCTCATTTAAATGAGGTATTCTTAGTTGCCATTTCAGTTTTTGTTTGAGGCCACACTAACTCAATTGGATTGAATTCGCAGTGATAAGGTGGTAACCTCAACACAGTTTTGTTGCAACTTTTGGCCATCTCATCTGTGAGATGTATATTACATTGGTTTTTATTAAGGCGAATTAAGTGACTTATTCATCGTACTCGATATTTTTGTAGGAATTTTTTCAATTTTACGACTATACAGTGGTGTGCATGAAAATAGCAGTGCCGGAATAATTAAATACAATTCTTAAATAAACAATAAAATATTAAATAAAGCTTACCTGGCAGATTCTAACAATCTATATTAAAGGTCGATAATAAAATAAATATTTTATTTTAACAAAAACAAAAACTAATACAACAAACAGTGACAAATATTTTAAACAAAATTAATATTTTGTTGCTTGGCCTTTATTTTGTAAAACTGCAATGCATCGGCGAGGCATTGATTCCACTAATTATTGACATATGCTGACAGGTATGGATCGCCACGCTGTTTGGCACACGTCCCATAATTCATTAATATTTCTTGGTTTCTTCTCAGCAACGGCCTTTTTTGAATCCACTCATAGATTCTCTGTAGGATTTAAGTCTGGCGATTGTGCTGGCCAGACTAAAAGGTTAATTTTATTGCGCTGAAACTACGCTTTCGCTTTACGAGAAGTGTGCTTTGGGTCATTGTCTTACATAAAGACCCACCGCAAAGGCATCTCTTCTTCAGCATAGGGTAATAAAGTATTCTCTAGTATATTTACATATCCGTCGGCATTCATTATCCCTTCAATTTTATGAATTGAACCAACACCATACCATGAAAAACAGCCCCATACCATTAAGCTGCAACCACCATGTTTAATTGTTTTTCTGGTATACTGTGGGTAATATTCGGTCGACGTAGGTCGTCGTACATATTGTTGGTAACTGGTAGAATCTAACAAAACAATTTTTGACTCGTCTGACCAAAGAATATTGCGCCACCTGTACTTTTCCCAAGAAATATGCTCTCGAGCGAAAATTATTCTGTTCCTCGCCTGCCTATTATTTAGAAGAGGTACTTTTCTTGGACGTCTTGCACTTAATTTTGCTTCAATAACTCGTCTTCTGATTGTAGAAGTACTTATTTGCAAATGTAATTCTTGCTTTAATGTTGTAGACGTGATAAAAGGTGTTCTTTTGACACGGTTAATGATACCTCTGTCTTCACGAAGGGTTGTTTTTCGTTTTCCTCCTCTTTTTTCCGGTTTATTTTTCCACTTTTTTGCGTTTGAGATCATCTTGGCTGAACACTGACGTTTTTCTTGAATATACTTTTTCCACTTTCTATAAGATTAAGAATCATAAAGTGCTTCTCAGGTGTGCAGTGTTTTGATCGGCCCATTATTATTTAATGTAAATTTCTGTATATTTAATTAAGCTTTAAACAGCTTAAGACGTATCTGTAGCAACAAATTCTAGGAAATTAACACGTCTTTTTTCCGTGATAACTGTACTTTCTCGTTATATCACTACTACTGCTATTTTAATGCACGCTAAGCTTAAGGATGGACTTCCCCTGCACCCGTCGATATATATGCGGCTAGCGTAAAATACATTTTCAAGTAATTCCTACAAATTACAACAGATGGTTCTCAGAAATAGGTAGAATTTTAATCATTTAATGTACCACTGCTATTTTCATGCACACCACTGTATGTAGCATTATCCACAACAATAATAGAATTGTCTGATAGCACTGTCAATATTCGATGCAACCATCTTTCAAACACTTCGGCATTCATTTTTTCATGGTAATCGGTTGCCTTTTTACCTCCGAAAACCAATAAGCCATTCTCCGCAAAACCAGCCTCAGATCCCATGTGCAAAATAATGAGACGTCTTCCTTTCCTGGAGGATTACGTAAGTCTGTAGTCAGTAATTCATTAAACGCTTGCCGCCGACTTTTTATATTATCATCTACCCAAACTTTTTGTTTGGTATGACCTTCGGTTAGCCACGTTTCGTCTAAATAATAAATTAGCCGATTTTGACAACGATAATCTTTTATTGTCATCAAATACCGTCTTCTCCATACCTGATTATATCATCACGTTTTATCAAAACATTTTTTCGATCTCTCTTCATGTACCTGCAACAATAATTATACTTCTTCTATCATATCAAAGTACGTAAAATATAAATTTGAGCACCTATACTCAAAATTTGTTGCGAACTAATTAGAACATCGGCACTAACCTGAAGTTTAGCACTTTCATAAATTTGTACAATGTTGAACGGCTCATCTGTGGCAAATCATCACGCTGTTTTACTTCATTCGGCACTTTATCAAGTGTGTAGGAAGTTCAATTTTATAAGAAAAAAAAAACTATGAATTAATTGCCTTATAGAATTCTTAGAATTAAAGAATGTCTTCCAGAAATTTGTTTATGCGGAGCGACTTGTCCTTTCTCCTTGTATTCTTTTATGGTACGATAGATAGTAGACTGTGTCACTCCTAAACATAAGATAACATTATAATATATACAGTGATGGTAATGTTAGAAGAACACCAACTTCTCATGCTTGATTTTCTTGCGACAATAGCAGTAATTCTCATTCTACGGTTGTCATTTGGAAGAATTTTGAATATATTCAATATGTTCTGCTTCTCTATCAAAGATAGACGTCGTAAGCTCAGAAATTTTCGCCTTCTCGATGGGGAGATTTGAGTTCCAGAAGTAGTTGCTACTTCCTCCATATCCACGAAGATCGCTGTGAAAATGTTTTACACGGGGAATATATCATATATATTATTAATTCTTATAAGAAGTTTTTTATTATTACAACGCAAATTAAGAAGAAAAATTAAATACAAACGCACTCAGAAAAATACACGAGCTAAACTTCAATCAGCTGTTGTAACAATATGGCTGCTGGCAATATATCAAATTTCGCTAGTGTGATTTTTGCCGAAAAGTGACCAATAGCAAGCCTACTTTTTAGCGCTTGAATTAAAAGATACTCCTCCGATTTAAAAAATAGAGTTTAGTTATATTGTTCTTTTGTTTCCAAAACTCACGTTGTCCTGGGTTGGTATTTAGTTCCTAAGTGCAATTTTCCCGAAGTTAATCAACAAAATGGTTTTTTAGTCTATAGTTCTACATGTGATGCTGATTGGAAAAACTTACCTTACTTAAATCAGAAAGTTTCACTTTTAAGTTTTATTAGTGTCTTGGAAAGAGCAAAAAATGCTGGAGATTTAAAGAAAGTTTCAATCATTTGCAGACGAAGTTCTTGAAGTTGGAGTGGTTCATTCGAACGCAAGTCTCAAAATCGATTTTTTCTTTGATCTCTTCACTGTACTGTAAAAAATTATGTTTATAACTTATTTTTGCAAATTAACGATGGGGTTATGAGAATGGTGGAGGTTATATTAAGAAAAAAAAACTTGGTACCTAATGGAGTCGAGAGTCAGAGGAATTTTTGAAGATTTATTAGGAAAAGCAAACCAAAATTTCTGTAACAACGTTGAACCTTTGTTTCCTTAACATAATTTGTCCTCAAATGCGAGCACATGCCTTATGGTAGTTATCAAAATCAGCACGCAAGCGTATATTAAAGATAAGTCCTAAACAAAACTTCTAGTAGATGTCAGATAAGCAGTTAAGATGGTTTGAAAACGTTTGTTTACAACAAATGAACTAAATGCGATACGGACGATGCAACAATCTTATCATGTAGTGTTTTTTCAAGCAAACTGTATCACTGCACAAATCATATCGGTACCTAACCAAATCAATAAATACGTAAAAATATATTACATCATCGCAATCTTATAATTTCTTCAATAATTAAATTTGATTCAATTTTGCGTAATCTAATTTATTGGCAATATCCATCAACTACAGCTTATTTGCAAACAATATTGCTACAGACGTTATCCAATTAAAATGATTACTAACATGTGCTTGCGCAAGATTCCAACTCAATTCACCTTTTGATTTTGGGTGATCTTCCTATGCAATCTAAGGTACGTAAGTCGCTAATTTCTAACAACTTTTCCTTCTTCATTTATTAGAAATTATCTTTTTTCAGATGAGATTTTACATTTTTCTATTATTCATGCCAGTTGCATCTTTGCTAGGGAATAAAGATGAGCTTACAATGAAGAAGGAAGACGTAGCATTCCTTAAAGAAGTCCCACAGAAGGAACACAAGCTTTTCTTGAAGCTTTTATCGGCCCTGCGTGAAATCGCCGCAAAAGATGAGAACTTTCAGACATTCCTTGCAATACTCATCAAACCCAAGGTTAAAAAAATGCAGAAGGCTCTATTCGCCTTACCGGAGTATCAAGAATTTCATAAATTAATGATGAAATACAATTCCATTTACAGTTTGTTGTATAGGGAAAACCCTATAAAGTTATTGCAACATCTAGCGAAGGAGCACGCTAGCGTTAAGCCCAGTTGCAAGTATTTCGTGGAGAACAAGGTCTTCATACGTACTTTAAGCGAATGGGACCGGTTTAAAAGCGAGATTTACCGACGCTTGCCGGCAGAATTACATGCATCTGGGATTGAACATATTAGAGTTCTTTTAGAGAAAATATACGAATCTGAGGAATTTCAGGAAATAATACAATATTTTATAGGTGACGAGGAACCTGATTTCGTTGATCCTAACTTCATCATCGAGAAATTGATCATTCCAGATTACGTGTTGCATAAAATTATTGCAGATGAGATGCACTACTAAAAAACTTTTTTTCGTCGCTTGTGTATGAGAAATAGTAAGCACAATAATGTAATATTCAAATGGAAGATCTACTCTTTGTAATGCTAAATACATGTAATTGTAAAGCCTATTCGTATATTTTTGTACAAATTTAAAAATCAACTAACGTACTCCTTAACAAGTGTCTTTTAAGTATTTCTATGATGGTTTCCTTCACATTTCGCGCTGTTAATTTCCTTAAAAATTGTGTACTTTTAAAGACTGGAATGTAATCAGCGGGATTTCAAAGAACTCAATTCAATTATTTCGAGAATTCGTGGATCCTCATTGATGTGATATACACTGCCGTTCAGTGATGTTCGGTCGTACAATAAAAATCTATTATATCACACGGTATACAATTATTAATACATAAAATTAGACAAATATTAAGCATACACTCTTTTCTAAGGGATTAAAGCCACAAATTATTATGTAAAGAAAGAAATATGGCGACAACCACAATAAAATCCCTTTTATTATCATTCCAAGAATTTCTCGGAAGTACCGATCTTTTGAAACGGGTCGTTTGGGGATTATTAACGAACAATACATTTAGGAAATATACCGCAGCATCATCCTTGTTTATTTATCACGGGCGTAAAGATATAAATTTACTTCATTTTACTGTTGAACGTGTGTTGGTGTGCATCTGTCGTTTTTGCGCGAAAGTTTTAAGAAAATTTACTTCAAAATGGCACGTGGCAAGCCTACCAGCGTAGAAAAACGTTCACGCATTATTACGCTGTTTGAAGAAGAATATTCGGGGCGACAAATTACTGAAAAAATAAATATGAGAAGTTCAACAGTAAATGACATCATAAAGCGATATCGGACAACTGGAACTATAGAAAATCGTATTCGTCCCGGAGCATCTAGGAAAACAACAAAAGCTGAAGATTTGAGAATTGTATTATTAAGCAAACGCAATAGAAAATTAACAGCGCCATAAATAGCAGCCGAAGTCAATCGCGGCCATGAAGAACAAGTTTCGGCGAGTACGGTAAAACGTCGACTTCAACAAGCGGACCTTCATGGACGCATTGCCATTCGAAAACCCTTATTACGTCGGGGCAACAGAGCAAAACGGCTACAGTGGGCCCGTTCTCATCTAGATTGGTCGTTAGATGATGGGAAACACGTGCTTTGGAGTGACGAGTCAAATTTTGAGGTTTTTGGGCAAAATCGACGAGTTTATGTCCGAAGATCTAAAACCGAAAAGTGATCCCGAACTGCATTGTGCCTACAGTGAAGCAAGGGCGTAGTTCTGTGTTAGTGTGGGGATGATTCTCCTTTGCCGGGACGGGAGATTTATGCAGAGTGCAGGGTGTAATGAGGAAGGAAAAAATTTTGCAATACTCCAGAATCATGCAGTGCCATCAGGATTGCGTATAATAGGCCGTAACTTTACATTCATGCATGACAACGACTCAAAACACACTGCGTTAGTGTGTAAGAACTATCTAAAGGAGCAAGAAGAACAGCACACCCTGAAAGTAATGACATGGCTCCCACAAAGCCCAGATTTGAACCCGATAGAGCTGTTGTGGGATGAACTGGACGGGAGGATCCGAAAAATATGGCCAACTTCACAAGAACATTTACGGCATATTCTGCAACATGAATGGATTAATATTCCATGATCCGTTTTAACAAAACTTACCGAAAGAATGCCTAGAATAGTTCGAGCGGTGATTAACAGCAAAGGAGGTTTTTTCGATTAAAAAAAATATAATGTTCAGTATGTTATATTAGGCCAGAATAACTTTGTATTTATTTATTTTGGTCTTTTTTACCTGTACATACAATAAAATTGCATTTTGTTTTTAGTTTCGTTTGTTTCTGTAACCTTTTCATGTTTTTTACCAACCGACCGAACTTCTCTGAACGGCAGTGTACATAGCTTCTATTGGACAAACGAAAGAGGTGATAGGCACCAACATTAGAGAATACATGGCTCGTTATCGCTATGGAAAGATGGAATCGTCAAGGTGTGGCGCAACATATAAACGAAACCGCGCATTATATTAAATTAGAAAACCTGAAATTGAATTAATTAAATAAAGAAACCAATTTGGACACGAGAATTAGACGCGTAGGGAACCACTTATACGAAAAACAACAACTCTTTTAGAAAGGGAACAGGGTCCACAACACGTGTACTTTTTGTGGTGCAGACAAGAATCTTTCTTTTTAGTTTTGTATATTTCGTATTACACTAAAAAAAATTCAATAATCTATTCATTGACTTCGTTTTATTAAAGCAAGAAAAAATGATTGCATCAATTATTAAATTTATTACAACAATGAATTAATAACGTAGGTTTCCACGGCCAGAGTCGGTTAAAACTAAACGTGTTCCGAAAACGACATTTCGCCCACGATCATATGGGGCTTCTTCAGACGAGGGAAAGGTGGTAGGCCACAGTTAGCACGATAACTCAACCTACACCAGAGGCAAAACTAACTGAGGGGGAAGCAGTTGATCACGGTAACTCAACTCCCTCTCTTGAAGAAGCCCCATATTACTGTGGACGAAACGTCGAGTTTTCGTATAACGTCCACGGTCCGAACCAGAACACGTTTAGTTTTAACAATGAACTACGCTTATCCAAATGAAACCTGTTTATAATATATATGTATAATAAATATCCGTTTATTAACTTACGTTGTGAGAAGCCGAACAAACTCTTTTTCGTTGGACATTCATAAATGCACGAGGGCGGGATGATAAATTTGCGTAGCTCCCACGTAGATGGCGCTTGCATAGTTACGATTTCTACACAAATGTGAAGCTTCATTCAATAGTTGCTAACACTACGAATGTCAAACCAATTTGTCAATTAGTGGACAGTGCCGTCCCTAAATATATATACACTACAGCTCATAATTATTTCGGCACCCTAAATTTGTGATATAAATCATAGAAAAATAAGACAGAATTGTACATAAATGTATTTATTTCGTAGTTTTATGCAATACACGTCAAAAAGAAAGAAAAATGTTTACAAAGTTTAAACTTTTGTTTCGTCAATGTGACCTCCTTTGGATCTTATTACTGCAGCGCAAAGGCGCGGCATTCTTGCAATCAGTTTTGCGAGCGTGTCTGGGGTTATTTTCACCCAAGCTGATTGTAGTGCGTTCCACATACTACCAACGGACGTTGGAGCCGATTGACGTGCGTGTCGGTCAAGTTCTTCCTCCAGCAGCTCAATTGGATTCAAGTCAGGGCTCTGGGGTGGCCATTCCATAATCTTTAAAACTCCTTCTGTCTCCAAACGCTGCAAATATTCCTTGCATAGTTTGGACGTGCGTTTTGGGTCATTATCCTGTTGAAAGACAAAATTCTGACCCAAAATTCGTGTTCCTGAAGGTATCGCATGCTGCTGTAAGATATCCCGGTGACCTTCTTTTTTTAATGTACCTTCAATTTTGACGATGTCGCCAACAGTTGTGCCACCAAAGCAGCCCCAAATCATTACAGATCCACTCCCATGCTTCACTGTGGGGACAATACAGTGCTCACTTGCACGTTCGGCCACCGACCGTCCGACAAATGTTCGCCTTCGAGATCCGAAAATGTCGAATTTGGACTCATCGGTCCAAGGCACCTTACTCCAGTCTTCCACAGTCCAATTTCGATGTTCACGGGCCCATTGGAGTCGTTTGTTAACCTTCCGCAGCAACGGCTTTTTCATAGCAATTCGCCCATGAAGACCGGCTCGCTGTAGGCGACGTTTCACTGTAGCCGCGCTAATCGGATTCTTACGATGTTCATTTACTTCTGCAGTGATTTCCGGAGCGGTTTTTCGCCTATTTCTCTTTCTGGTGACTATAATTTCGCGATCTTCTGCAACTGTTGTCACGTTTGGCCTTCCACTTCGTGGTTTATTAGAAATACTGCCACTTGCCTTGTATTTTTTAATGTTATAATCGACAGTAGCAGGGTGTACTTTTAATTCTCGGGCAATTTGTCTATTAGTTTTGCCACTCTTATGGTAGGCAACTAAAAGCGAACGTGTTTCAATACCTAGTTCCTTTTTTCTTCGGCATTTTAAACAATCGCCACTCACACTTTCGCACACGATCTTACCACCATGAATACTACAAAACAACTGATCCTAATTTGGAAATTTTACCTTAAGACTTACACAAAATTAGTATAAAATCATTACGCATACTATAATAAACGGATAAATCTTTCCGGGAATTCCTACGCCCTCTTATTGTATTTGCATATTAATGGGGGTTTTATGACAATAATCCTATTTCAGGTAATAGTTTATTTTAAATAGCTTCGTCGAATAGACTTTTGCGTATTATAATTCTATTTCAAATAAGTATTTATTTGTGGAAGAATGGTTTTTAAAAACAATATTGTATAAGTAATGTAAGAAAACGTGGGTGCCTAAATAATTATGAACGGTAGTGTACCTAAAGGCCCTAAAGAATTCAGAAACTATGGACGAAATGAATATTTTTTTAGGTAATAGTGCATCATCGTATGTCACGCCACTATAAACAAGAAGGAAGGTGGCAAAGTTGAAACGTGCCAGAGTGAATGTTATTGGAGTAACTTAGGGACCCTCCGCGTTTTCCATAAACGCCAGGAAAAGAGTAAATATTTATGACGTATTAACCAGTGCCCTTAATTTAACACCGGAGTTTTCCGTTGAATTTAGCCATCAATAGTCGTAACCAACATAGATAATTTAAAAAAAAAACGCGACCCTCTTGATTACGCTTTCTTAATGATCATATTGTACTTTCAATGCGACAAAAAACTGGTTGAGAGAATAAAGTGGTTACGAAGGAAACAAAACAAACAATAAACCATCAATTATGTAAATGAGTGAACAATAAAGAATTAATGAAATTTTTAACAGGAAAATTCAACAAGTATTTGCCCCGCAAATAATTCAAATAATGAAAGCTACGCCGGCCTTTAAGGGATCCCGTAAGGAGTTATTTAATTTATAGGATATATCAACGGTTTATGGGATCCAGAGAATCCAGATAAAAATCTGGAAATCCAAAAATTTTCATATTTTTGTCAAGTCGTTTTATAAATCATAATCCCCGAAACGCAAGCGCAAATACGTAGTGTAAAAAAAAAAAATAATATCACCTTTCAAGAAGCTATCGCTTTAAGTAAACACAACAATCGAAGCCTTTGCTTGGTAAAAAGATGATCCCGATTAAGAAGTTTACATGCACTTTGTACCGTTTTCGCTTCTTATCGGGGATTCTCTTTCCATTATCCAATCGCAAAGACTTCGGTTCATGACTATACACGATGATATGTACTGTAAATACATAATACGTATTATACAATTTATGGTCAGTTTATCTCGCGTGTCAGCTCATGTGCAATTGACCGATTGTTGTATTACGAGCATCGCAGAAAATTTTCTGTTATTGCTGGGTTAATTCAAGCGTGTCGATGATACGCCATCCTCTTCGGCGTGATTACGATTTAAGGTCACATTGCCCCGACGTCTTTGGTGCGCCTTTGGATATCTTAAGGTTAGTTTAAACATGTACGTAACGTACTACGTATGTGGATATAAGTTAAATAGATATTCTCGACGAAAATTATTATTTATTGCGCTATAACGAAAGACATTCATATTATTGATTTTTTTTTTATGGTGGTTGCTGATAATTTTGTTGAGGAAGCTAGTCTTAACTTGAATGGCAAAAATGTCCGGATTGATCAAATGCAGCTAAATCATGCAGAATATTGCCTTGCAAAAAAATAGCGCTTAAATTTTGCCAAAAAGTATTTAGTCTTTAAATATTTTCATAATTTCAATATTCTTGTCGTGGTCGATCAATTGTTATTAGTAAATCACGTACTTGGATACTGTGGCACTGGAACACTTCACTATTACCCCTTACCACTAAACACTTCACTGACACTGTACGCACGTTTCGATAGTTAAGCTATCATCTTCAGCAGCAAGCAAGATTGCTGTTTCAATTGTTATTAGGAATAAAATTATCATTTAAACTTTGCTTTAGAAAGGATACTTACCGGGCTACGTGTGCTGTTCTACAAGCTTAAATGCTCACATTTCTTGCTCACAACGCAAATTTTATATGAATCAAATGAATGGCAGGTTTGTCCATAAGAAAATCGCGAAAAAATTCCTTTTGTAATTGTTGTAATTGTCTTAAACATTCCAAGAATATTGGTTACTTTTGTATGGTGACGGCCCAACGGGGTGTATAAGCTTTTTTCAAGCTTGTGCCTCAGTAAACTTTGTAATTAAAATATTCCATGTTTTCTCGCCGTAAAGGATAAAGCGCAGTTAATTGTCCTCCAATTGCGAATCGTGACTCGGGAGTGTACCAGAACGTACAGAGTGTAACAGAAAGAAAGACGCAGATCCCCTTATTACCACTGGACCACCGACCCGCTTAAAGTTCTAAGCGCCACGAGAAACTATTGAAGGCTCGTACGTCAACAAGAAATGTCCGTTCATAGGGCACGTTTCTATTGGATGCTAAATTTTGACGGGTGTTGTTCAAAAGATGAAGATGCAACGCACGATGGCTATTCGTCGTAATTATTTACATTCTACGAGGAAATATAACGGATCTGAGAGAAAAACATCGCGACATATCTGTTGATTTGTCGCCTTGCCTTGAGGATATGGAACAAGCCTTAAAGAAGAGTTTTAAGAAATTCGGGGAAAAGTAGTAAGCTTAGTGTCTATAAAGGATGCTCTTTCGGAAGCAGCAACTATCGATATCTGGGAAAGAATGAGTTGGAGAAATTCATCCGAACTTAAGTATTTAAACATATCCGTCGCTTTGATAGACCCAATCAACGGTGTAGCGATATAGAAATTTCTCGTAAATATAGGGAAAACAGATTCCCTTATTTTTTTGCGCAAGCACAAATATATTTTCCAAAGTTGGTATTAACTTCCAATCCTGTCAATGACTTGGAAAAAACCTTAGAAAATTCTTCCAAGCACCGCTGGTTAACTCTTGCAAGGCGAAGTGCCAGCCTTAACGGATGCCTTCAAGGGCTCACCCACCAACAGCTGGTGGACATGTTTAACGTGCAAAAATGGATGATTCGAAGCTGTTGAAGAGGATTGGGTATTTTTTTACCTTTTCTCGCCGTTCTACACCAGGTCCTTACAAAAACTGATCATAGTGTCGACAGAAAGGTCCCGAGAAGATTCTCGCCATACAACTTTTGACATATCTCGAGAGTTGAACGCATTGCCCAATGTCGTCTGACAGCAGCTGGTCTCTGTGGATGCCGCCCCGTGCGCAAAAAATTCATCACTAACAAGAACAAGAAGGCCAGACTCGCTTTCGCCCGCGCCTAATACAAATAGGCATGGCAATAGTGGACGAACGAAAGTTAGTTTCTTCTATCCTGTAGAAGATAGATGGAAACACGGACAGGAAAGTTGAAGTTTACGTAGACTTCATTAAGAAGATTATGCTTCTGATTGCGAAGACAAATCTTGATCGTGGATTCATCATGCAACAAGACAACAGTCCGAAACATGCCTCCAAGAATGTCAGGGACTTGGTTCAACGGGAACACAAGAGTTATTGTTTATTTCCGTTCGGAAATATTGTCGAGTGTACTTCTTGTAGATGCTTTGCAAACAATTTTCATTAAGCACTTTTACATCATCTTTGAGCTTCGGTAAATCTGTAATAAAGGTAACAAGGTGCATGCAGTCAATTCAAATTAATACTTTAAGCCAACCGATCTTGTAACAAAATTAGTTCTAGCAAATCATTGTTTTGAATTAAAGGAGAATCCTTTAACGAATGAGCGATTGGACACCTACAATCCCAATCCAAGCCTTCTTAGATTAACATCTATTCGGCAAAATTTCTCATCATTCTATACATAGATGAAATCTGCATGCTCTTACCGGATTAGTACGCACAACTTTTGACCACGGCTAATCTTTCAGGCACCATTTTTTTTTCATGAGATACATAATCTGATGCACTCTGATCTTTTATAATCGCGAATCGTTTTCGGAAAGTCCTTAGAACGCCTTCAGTCGCGGCAGAGAACAGTGTTTATGATAGTGTTATGGATATTTAACGTTGCGATCGTCTTCGTGTTGAGTATACTGTTAGTGAACCATAATTTTAGGAAGATTGTATTCCGAGGTATTTCACGCAAGTTAAAAATTAATCTTTTTTAATTAAAGTAACGCGGTTGAATCTTTGTTGCAAATGAGACGTTTTATGGTTATTTTTCAACATTTTTGTTGAATGGATCAAAATCTTCGTTTTTGGTTTTTTAATTCTAAATGTGCTATTATCTTCCTTAACTCATTTTTAAATTAAATTTTTAAGTAAATAATGTAATACATACACATCACGCTAGAATTGAGAAAGAGGAAACCGAACATATAAAGAGTGGTTTGAGGCTTTCATTAAATAAGTGCACCAAATTTTGATACATTATCATGTATCGATAAGAATAAACTGTTACTTCTAACGCTCTAATAATAGTCTGTAGTAAAATAATCATGGAACGTAACGTATTATATGCATTTCTCGAAGAATATTGATATGTGCAGCGGTTCCATTTGCGAAATATTTACGTTTAACATTCCGGCTGATAAAATTAACAGGTAAATAGGATCATAAATCATTGCATTATAAAAAATATGCAACATTGCAAAATAAAATTTTAATACTATTTTTTTATTATCAGCTAATTTATTTTCTTACCAAAATTTACAATTTAATAAATGACAATTTACACGCAAAACAATAGATAATGAAAGTGAATGAATAATCTTTATCGCCACGTTATATCTGGTATGTGTCTTTTAATATACAAACTGATTCAATTTCGACCCTCAGCATAAATTATTAAAGATAGAAGGTAGGTTTCAACTTAGCAGAGATACTAAATCTTTTGTTTGTTATGAGTAGAGTAGGCAAATTCGGATGCGCAGCATCGGCGTAGCTAACGAATGGACCTTTGCATGCGAAGGGAGTCAGTATGCAAAGATATATTATTGCGAATGGTGCTCCTCCGGTGCTAGATACAAAAAAGTGTTTAAGATGGTTTTTGTAGATTATTAACCAAAATTGCCATCTCTAGTGATATGTATAGAAAATAAAATCGGGAATGTATGTAATTCGATGATACCGTCTTAAGCGTCTTCCGTGACTTGAAAAACTGTAAAAGCGAGATTAAATATTTTTAACACAAGGCGCGTTCCCAAAGTTATTTCTGCAAAACGCGTCCGTCGTGAGGAAAATATGTTCTTGTATAAAGAAAACGATCGCTGTACATCTAGTGACGTTATATTTGCATAATTAAAAAAATCTTTGAAACAACCTAACGCATCTGTAAACGAACCTTCACGAATTTGTCTAAGTGTGGCAAACTCTGAATTTTTGTCTAAAACACTTTCAAACTTAATTAGAACACACTGTTTTTTTTTGCGTATTCTACCGAAAAAAGCTGTGCGTGTACGTCTTTCACAATTTGCAGTGATTCCTCTAACGACAGTGAAGAATTTTGTAATTTTTCTATTGCTTGCACTACTCCGATGTAATTGCTGTGAATAGTTTGTACATCACTTTTAACTTGAGTATTTTCAAATTTTAAAAATTACGATAAAAAGCAAAATTGGTATTTTTGGTAACATCGACTTATTGAAAATGAATTAGTAAACTTAACGTTTCGACAACATCGAATTCGATGTTTGTCCGAGGCGGAGTAACAGAAGTATGTTTCCTTCATTTTTGCACTTTTTTTTACCATGTTTCTGATCAAGACAACTACGTTGTCGGAAGGTTAAGTTTACTAAATTGTTCTCAATAAAATCGGTATTACCCAAAATACTAATTTCGCATCTTATTGAAATATCACGACTAGAAAAGAACTCAAAAATCCTCGATTGATTAGAAATTACGTAGATAACTTTATTAAAGTAAAAAAAAAATATTTCATCTGTAGGCTTCGCATGAATTCAAAAGTTTTGTGCTGTACTCGACATTTTTATATAACGTTTGGTTCTTTCCGACCATCATCCTTATCTAATTTCTTATCGGCGCTATATTGAATTTTGACACCGTCAAAAGGAATTTCAATCTGATGAGATGAACGGAAATTACCAATGCTAGAATCTTTAACGGAAAAAACGGAGCATTATTCAATCAGAAGACAAGGCAAAATAGATCAAGAAAATCTTTTTGGATTAAAATTGTGGGAAGTCGTTTCATATGGCCAATTATGTATGAAAAAAAAAACATTAAATGGGGAAAAGATCCGTAAACCTTCTTCGCATATACGTACCTAACTTCTTAGATATTCCATTAAATCAATTACAGGATTTGTGGTGGCAATAAGACGGCGCACCAGCTCACAACGCGGCAATTGTGAGGAATTACTTATGCCGAGAGTTTCTGAACCGTTGAATTGGAAACAGTAGAGTTGTTGAATGGCAGGGGCGACGAGATCTTCCGACTTAAATCTTCTGGATTATTTTTTATGAGAGATCTTCGTCTACGACATTTTTCTGTTACAAATGAACGATTATTGAAATCCTTGATCTAATGTCTAAAATTTCATGGCTCCTAATTGAATCTTAACCCGTTGCGGTCCGCTTGTTCCCCGAGCTGACCACTCTTCCAAAGCTATTTATATGACGGCTAGCTGGTGTCCTATTGATGCGACCGTGTAAAATATGCCTATGTGAAGAACTAACCGCCCAAAGATGATTCCATAATTTGTATTAATTAAAATAAACTCAAATATGATACGCATTTATTTAAAAGAAAAAATTGGGCTGCAAAGAACGACTCTTTTCCACGACTCCAAATCCAATATGGCGCTGATGAGAAATAAGTTAATGATGACCAGAAGATACCGAAACCTCATATAAATATTTGGACTACCCCATTAGATAGAAGATCGAAAGTGGCATCAAGCATGTGTTTTTAATTTTTCTCTGCAAGGCCAAATAGTTGCTGCAGGTGAAAGAAGAAAATTAGTATTTTTTAATCTTAAACGTCATTTCTCACCCCTTTAGCTTCATAACAAACACAAAACTTACCAACTCTGGTATATACAAACTAACCTCCCATCTCTAATAAAAGGCGAGATCCTCACGATGAGGATCGAACTGAATCAGCCTGTATATTGTTATACCTCTTATTAAAAAGAAAATCTGACTGCTCCTAGACAATGAAAGGTATAATACACTATATTAAAGGGTGCAACGTCACTGACGACGTGTATGCTCTATTTATTACACACTTGAATATACCAAACTAGTAATATATCAATTTACAGACAGCTGCTTTAATGGTCAGGTTGTAGCAAAAAAAAAGAGCTTAAATCAAGAATTTCTTAAAAAATTCGTAACGGCTATTACATTACTTGATCAAGGATCGCTATAGTTATTACTTCATTATTAAAGTTCGCCACTTTCCACGAAATTAGCAGCGACTAGACAGACGCGTGTTTTGTCGACTCTCGGGGCGGTAGGCAACACGAACCCATTCTTATAAGAAGAATAAACACCAGTCTGTCTAGTCATTGCTAATTTCGTGAAGGGCATGGAAAGTTGGAGATTGTACAGCAGCAAATATCTGTCTATGGTGAAAAATAAGCACATCTTAATGTTGTTATTTCCTAAAACTAATGGATAAACCTCCAAATATTTTGATATTTTTATTGAAAAAAATATTCATTATAAAAATAATAATAACACAACGCACAGACGAGGGTTTCACCGTTTATGGCTCGTCAGTGTTCCTCAGTTACAGCTACCGCCCCACTTTCCACAAAGGTGCGCTAACGCGCCATGAACTAGATGATGCTATGGGGAGTTGTACCAAACCCTTACAAATGCTTTGCTCTATTAATTTCCATGATAGTCACTAGAAATAGTTGAATCCGTTAACATTGTCACCGTATAATACAAAATGCAATTTCAGCATAATTAGTTATAAAACCTATGAAAATAACTGCCTTTAAGCACAATTCAAAAGCTGGAAAAGCCACAATATGCGTTATTAGTAACCTAAATAATAGAGGTAAACAAACATATGTAAATACAACACAATCAGTCAAAGTAGCGCAAGTAATTTTCAATGCGACCAACTCAATTCAAAATTTCCCGCTGACATTTTTACGCATTCATCTTGCATTCATGGTTATTTTTGTCGCATTATCTGAAAGTTCTGACAGTGACGACCGACCTCCTACAGTGAGAATTGTATACCTGATGTTATCAGTTTTTTTGAGTGGATGATACAGCAATATTAAGAAATAGGATAATCTATAAAATACCGCATTACTGGCCAAAGTATTTTAAACATATTTGAGATTAAAATTGCACGTATTGCAAAAACATAGAATGGAAACAATTTAGAAGCCTTCCTAGAGAATCTTTGTATGCTGATGTTTCTTACACGATTAATAAATTTCTCAATGCATCAAGCTTATTCTTTTTAAGATTAATCTTCCATTTTGGTGGTTTTGGACGATTGCCAAAAGCAAGCTTCCACTACACCCAAATTATTTTAAATCAAATTTAGTTCTTCGAAATCATCACTTTGGCCAAAATCCATTACAAGACCCTTCGAAAAGCATAACACATCAATCTTTATATTGTATAATGTATAATTTCATAAAGCAACATTTACATAATTCAAATCTTCACCTACTTGACCTCTTTTCTTGTCCACTTCGATAAAAATCGAAACACGCTAGATTATTAAGCTTATTTTTAGCAATATGCAGCTGATACAGAAAATTCTTTCGTAACATAGCGATAAGCTTACTTCATTAGCAACATTTATTATTCTTCTGCGTCTCACATTTTTGTTGTTTCAAACGAAGCAAATGTAAGTAAGAAATTTTTACTGAATTTGTAAAATCTAATCTGATATTCGTAAATAAAATTGAAAACCGTATCTATAAGTGAAATTTATCGATAACCTTGTGAAGGTTATTCATTGATTGTTATGAACTAATCATCTCTTATCTGTTCTAAATACAAAGAAAATAATTGCTTCGTTCCTAATAATGTTTATTTTTTCATTACAGGGTTTTGGAATCTGTTTGACTGGGTCTGGTGGTCGAAGGAGGGAGAAGCTACAGGTGAAGAAAAAAACATGGAATCAGAACCGGTGGTAGAAGTAAATGGAGCCGCCGAGAATGGCGTCCAAAATGGCCTGCAGTGGACGTTGGGTGATGAATCCAAAGAAGAAAGCGACCTGTTCTGTACCGACCTCGGAAACCATCCACCACTCGCGCCGTCTAATGGCCAAGGCGGGTATGGCCTTTCACCGGAAGAAACTCGAGCTTTGCTGGAGAAAAGACGCCGACTCAAGTAAGTTCAAATATTTTTTTCTCTAGAATTCTAAGGATGTTAGACCATTTTATTTTACTCCGGGAGAGATGATGAATTAAAGAAATTAGTGCAGAACTTTAACCAAATGAATTATTTTTAAATCTTATAATTTTCTTCAGTTTGTATTCGCGTTAAATATTTTTCTTACGAGTACTGGGTAACTTCAACACAAGCTTTCGTGTTGGTGCATCAGTCTAAAGATTCTTTTGAAGGTTTTAGCCATATTGGAGGCTCAGTTGTTCTTTAACAGTCGGTTGTGTTAGTCCTTCGTAAGGTGTTCTTACAGCTCGGAGTTAATACGAGAAAATCTCAAATATTCGTCTTTTCTCAACAAGTTCTTAACCACCTCTAAAATTGTCCAAATGTTTAATTTGGGTCCTTCATTCAGGAGCTGATGGTTTAAAATTATTTTCTACTATTAGACTGTATCAACAGACTTACTTTAATCGTATTTAAATGTACTTGTGACCTATTAAAAGTGATCGATCTGCATTTAAGTCATTATTACCACAATCATTGTCCATAGCTACATGATTATTCAATTTTATTAAATTGGGTGGACGAAGCTTAGCATGTCTAATGAACATATTGCTCAATAAGTCTCTTTCATGTTCTACTTTTCCACTTTTATGAAAAACTTATTATTAACTCATATTATTCTGATTTTTAGAGCTGACGACAGATTCGATGTCACCAATATCGTCTAGTATCTTTGCTACCTCTCATACCAAAAACTTTTGAAACGATTATTTACGATAATGTCTATGATACAGTTAAAAGTACTACAACACGGCTTTGTACGTTCTCGTCCTGTACGAACTAATTGAATCGAGCATGTTGACTCAATATTGAGAAGCATGGATGATCGTATTCAGATGTATTGTGTGTATACAGAGTTCAGCAAGGCGTTTCACAAGGTTAACCACACCATTCTGTCAGATAGGCTTGCTGAGGTCGGTGTACACGACGATCTACACTACCGTCCATATTAGTTGGGACACCTAGTAAAATGTTGTAAACTCTACTAAAAGATAATATAATTGCGTTTATATATAAATAACATTTAGATTAGGTTCTTTATGAAGTTTATAACCAATTGTACAGGCAAACTTTCGAGAATATCGATTAGAGAATGGTTAAGACCCTATTATATTTTATGACCCAATATAGTAATTTTCAGAATAATCCTCAAAGGCACAAATAGGATTATTTCTGGGTCAATACTACAGGTAATAAATTTACAATACTCTTTGGGATGGGAGCAGTCAACCCGAAAGTTTATTGTGTATTGATAAATGCTTTAGTTTTTAAATATCCTTTAAATATTAAATTTTTAAATAATAAACCTGCTTGTGCGTGCGTTAGTGTTAAAAGCGTATCTTTTTGTGTGAACCTGATTAAAGTTATTAAAATGCCGAGAGGAAAACCGACAAGTTTAGAAAAGCGCTCTGTAATTGGTGCTTTTCATCAAGAAGGTTATTCAGTGCGTCAAATTTCCGAAAAAATACATGTTAATAAATCCACTGTTAGTGATATCATTCGGACGATGAGCGTATAAAATTGCTGAGCAAGCGAAATAGGAGACTGACAGCTCCAGAAATCGCCGCCGAAATGAATCGCGACCGTGCAAGAAAAATTTCTGTTACTACACTGAAAAGAAGATTAGAAGCTGCAAATCTTCACGGCCGCATTGCAACAAAAAAAAAACCCTACATCGACGGGGAAACAGGCAAAAACGGCTACAGTGGGCAGAAACACATAGAAATTGGGCAGTGGATGATTGGAAAAGGATGCTACGGACTGATAAGTTAAAGTTTGAGGTGTTCGGACAATCAAGGCGCGTTTTTGTAAGAAGAGCGAAAGGCGAAAGAATGTTGCAGGATTGT
>LR737389.1:1373738-1423263 GCA_902655005.2 Marronus borbonicus | reverse complement strand
TACAGTAGTGGACAAAAATTAAGCAACTCTACAAAAAATGTAACTTTTTAAGGAATTAACAAAGATATCAAAATAAAATTGAGAAATATCATTCTGTGCATTTCAAACATTATTATCGTCATATGAAGACTTACTTTTTATAACTACAAAGCGATTATCTTACAAAAAGTCGAAAATATACGTGACAAAAGTTAAGCAACCTGATATGTGGCACTTCTAGGAACCCCCTATTTGTATATTATATGCTTGTATGCTGACTCACTTCCTAGTACATATGCGATAAAATTGAAGACGTGCTTGACGAGTTTGTAAACATTTCTACCAATCACGCCGCGAAAAGTGTATTCAATGAATATCAAGATGAAAATCATTGAGCAATATCAAAAAGGTGTATCACAAGCGACTATAAGCAAACAAGTCCATAGTATCGAGAATGATACAAAGATATAAAGCTACGGGCACGGTGGCCACTAAATTTCGCTCTGGACGACCGCGAAGAACAAGTTACGGAGAAGATAAATTAATTCTTCGTCAATGTAAAATAAATCCCTGGATAACATCTCAAGAAATAAAATCTTCGCTAGATAGCAATCGGAGCACACGCACCATACGAAGACGTTTAGTAGAAGGCGGACTTTATAGTCGAAGACCAGCGCGAAAACCTTTGTTATCAGATAAGCAAAGGGCAGCGAGAATACGTTTTGCGAAGGAGCACGTGTCATGGTCTGTCCAACAGTGGAAAAGCGTATTATTTAGTGACGAATCGGTGTAGCACTGATGGAATTTGTTATGTACGGCGTCCCAGAGGAGAAAGATTAAATCCAAGATATTGTCAAAAAACCGTAAAGCACGGAGGTGGTGGTATTTTTCTGGTAATGGAGTGGGCCCGCCCTCTACATCGCATAAACGGTATTATGGACCGATTTGTGTACCAAAATATATTGCAAGACGTAATGCTGCCATTTGCTGAATGGAATATGCCGCTTCGATGGCATTTCCAGCATGATGATGACCCTAAGGATACTGCTAGGGTCGTTAAGGAGTGGCTAACTGAGCAAGGAGTTAGTGTTATTTCTTGGCCAAGTCAATCTTCCGATCTCAATCCTATTGAGAACACGTAGGAGATTGTAAATAGAAAAATAATGCATAATAAAAAATATAAAAACGCCGTTGAACTGTTTGACATTATCAATAGAGTGGCAACAAATTGATTGCAGATTCTACACAATTTGATAGAGTCAATGCCTAAACGGTGCGCAGCCGTCATTAAAAATAAGGGGTATGCCACAAAATATTAATGCTTATGTAAATAAATTTAGAATATTATTTTTGTTGCAAAAAAAATTAAATCATAAGCCTCGTATGCGCTTTCTTTATTTTGCCATTCATAGCAAGCTGTCATACTTCGTAGAGTTGCTTAACTTTTGACCGCTACTGTATGTATGTGATGCAGTTCCCTGGGAAACAACTTGTATAAATAAATACGTAATGAATATATCGTATTTTTAAAAATTACCACATATAAAAATAGCTCTGTATTTAATGTGTATAAACTCAAATAGATTTGTAAATACGCGCTAATGTTGGGTCCTGTTTGTGTCAAAATTAAACATATGTAAAATATCTGTATACAGCTGATCAAATAATCCCGAAACGAAAGTCATAAGTCTGTGGGTTACATTTATAGCCTGTTCCACGTTGAGATTGAAGTATTGATCTTATAGAAATAACAATAATGTTGCCGGCTTTCCAATAGGAGGGTTATTTAAGGTAGTCGTTTGATATAGTAATTATTAGGATTATTAACAGTGGAAACTATCAGGAAAATCTACCGTATGTTATTGTTATTTAATATCAATATAAATTAAAAGCATAAATATAGGCGAATCAAGTACATACACTGCCGTTCGGAGAAATTCGGTCGATTAGCAAAAAACATGAAAAGGTTATAGAAACAAACGAAACTAAAAACAAAATGCAATTTTATTGTATATGTACAGGTAAAAAAGAACAAAATAAATAATACTGAATTACTGAACATACTGAACATTATTTTTTTTTCATCGAAAAAACCTCCTTTGCTGTTAATCACCGTTCGAACTATTCTAGGCATTCTTTCGATAAGTTTTGTTAAAACGGATTGTGGAATATTAATCCATTCATGTTGCAGAATATTCCGTAAGTGTTCTTGTGAAGTTGGGCATATTTTTCGGATCCTCCTGTCCGGTTCATCCCACAACAACTCTATCGGGTTCAAATCTGGGCTTTGTGGGGGCCATGTCATTACTTTCAGGGTGTGCTGTTCTTCTTGCTCCTTTAGATAGTTCTTACACACTAACGCAGTGTGTTTTGGGTCGTTGTCATGCATGGATGTAAAGTTACGGCCTATTATACGCAATCCTGATGGCACTGCATGATTCTGGAGTATTGCAAAATAATTTTCCTTCCTCATTACACCCTGCACTCTGCATAAATCTCCCGTCCCAGCAAAGGAGAAACATCCCCACACTAACACAGAACTTCGCCCTTGCTTCACTGTAGGCGCAATGCAGTTCGGGATCACTTTTCGGTTTTAGATCTTTGGACATAAACTCGTCGATTTTGCCCAAAAACCTCAAACTTTAACTCGTCACTCCAAAGCACGTGTTTCCAATCATCTAACGACCAATCTAGATGAGAACGGGTCCACTGTAGCCGTTTTGCTCTGTTGCCCCGACGTAATAAGGGTTTTCGAATGGCAATGCGCCGATGAAGGTCCGCTTGTTGAAGTCGACGTTTTACCGTACTCGCCGAAACTTGTTCTTCACGGCCGCGACTGACTTCGGCTGCTATTTGTGGTGCTGCTAATTTTCTATTGCGTTTGCTTAATAATACAATTCTCAAATCTTCAGCTTTTGTTGTTTTCCTAGGTGCTCCAGGACGAACACGATTTTCTATAGTTCCAGTTGTCCGATATCGCTTTATGATGTCATTTACTGTTGAACTTCTCATATTTATTTTTTCAGCAATTTGTCGGCCCGAATATCCTTCCTCAAACAGCGTAATAATGCGTGAACGTTTTTCTACGCTGGTAGGCTTGCCCCACCTGCCATTTTGAAGTAAATTTTCTTAAGACTCTCGCGCAAAAACGACAGAAGCACACCAACACACGTTTAACAGTAAAAATGAAGCAAATTTATATCTTTACGCCTGTGATAAATAAACAAGAATGATACCGCGGTATATTTCCTAAATGTATTGTTCGTTAACAATGCCAAAACGACCCGTTTCAAAAGGTCGGTACTTCCGAGAAATTCTTGGAATGATAATAAAAGGGACTTTATTGTGGTTGTCGCAATGTTTCTACTTTACATAATAATTTATGGCTTTAATCCCTTAGAAAAGAGTGTATGCTTAATATTTTTCTAATTTTATGTATTAATAATTGTATACAGTGTGATATAATAGATTTTTATTGTATGACCGAACTTCACTGAACGACAGTGTACATTGAAAGAAAACAGACCAAATTAAGTATCTTTTATTTCCGAATAACTTCGAATGATGTTATTGCAGTTGTATTCTATTAATTGTACAAAACACATGTGTATACGGAGGTCGATCAATAAATCCTTAGAAAAAACCTTTCTCCAGCTTTTTAAGCCCTCCCAAAAGTAGTATTTCCGAAGGTCCTCAAAACAGTCCGTTTGTTTGGGCGACACCCTCGTTCGACGTAAACCATTGTCCGCCGAGCTATTTTTTCAAATTTGGAAATGAAAAGAAATCACTATGGGCCAAATCCGGTGAATACGGTGGATGTTGTACAAATTCGAACTTTAATTTAATAGTTTTAGCCATCGAAACTGCGCAGGTGTGCACCTGTGCATTGCCTTAATGAAAGAGGATTTCTTCGCTCAACCGGTCCAATATCGACGCATATTATTGTTTGTGCTTTTTCCCAAATAATCGGTGTAGGCGATTCCGCGTGCATTCCAAAAAACCGAGGCCATCACGTTGCCAGCCGATTTCACCGTCTTCGCCTACTTCCCGTTAGCCTTCAAAAACCCATTGTTTTGACTGTTCCCCTCTCTCTGGGGTGTAGTAGCATATCCATGTTTCATCCATAGTTATGTATCGACGGAGAAACGCGTCAGGATTGCGACGGAAAGGCGTCAGAGTCGACCACACGTTTGCGTTTATTCCCCACTAAGAGCGAACGCGGCATCCATCTTTCCGAGATTTTTTCTTACCCGATTTTTTCGTGCAAAATTGAAAACACTGTACCTTGCGATATCCCCGCGGCCTCAATTATTTCGCATCCTTTGATTCGTCGATCATTCAAATCCATATCGTGGATTTTGGCCAGAACAATTTCTGGATGTACGGCCTCGTTTAAACTCATTTACCCAATTGCAAACAGTTGCTAACACAGGAGCAGATATGCCATGAACTTCATCCAACTCAGCTTTACTCGTTACTTATGTAGAGAAATGGAAAAAAGTGAGTTTCAGGCGGTGATCAAACACTTATATTTAAAAGGCTTGACACCGAAAGAGATCAAAGCTGAGTTTAAACGTAGCCGTACATCCACAGAAGATGAGCAACAAAAACACACCGTTTTTCTCTCCTCTTCACTACCGTCTTTGTATTTTTGCACGTATCATTTGACTGTTTGATGAACAACAAACACCAACACATCTTGCGGCTACCCGAATGGTCACTCCTTCATTAACAACTTTTAGAAGAGCCTCTCTGAAAGACTTTTTAAATAATCTTATTTGTCATGGCATTTTCTTAATGGAAATATAAAAATAATTAACGTCTGATTTTTCCTGTTCTGTAAATCTGTAACATTGTACTCTAACTCTATCTAAGCGAAACAAAATTCAATGAGAACTAAACCCACATTTTGTAAACTTGTTAGACGTTTGAAATGATTACTTTAATGCAATATTAATGTGTACTGACGTAATTTGAAAAACTTCGAGTGTAAAAATAAATTGCAGAAACACTGTGAAACAGTTTTAATCTTTTTCATTAACAATTCACTGCCATTGAACAAAGTCACTGACGACTGAAATAACTCCTGCTACCAACTTCCTCACGTAAATAATGAATACTGTACTGTAACATCCCTATATTTGTCAACATTTCGCAATCCTAAAAGTCGTTTAAAATTGCAAATTAAAGATAAATAAAGAAAATTGATCTGATTTTTTACATTTTGCCTTTAATAAAGCTGCATTTAAGCAAATAGATTGGAAATATTATTCAATAGTTACTGTCATGCGCCTTATTTATTCTGCGTAAGGTCAAAACATGTTATTCAAAGAGGCAGAACCTATTTTTCTTCACTAGTTATTATTATTGCAAAATTAGAATAGCGTAACATGCAAAAAAGGATAAAAAAAGATAAATGCTTTCTTACGTCGGAGTAATTATATACAACATTGGCCAATAAAATGGAGCAACTTACTTTGTAGAACTTGAAGTATATTTCCAATTATAACATTTTGATCGTTTTTTATACTATAAATTAAAAACATTAATTTTTTTTGGGCGATGATTTCCTCGTTCGACGTGAACCTTGTCCACCGAGGCATTTTTTTCAAATCAGGAAATAAAAAGAAGTCACTGTGGACCAACTCCGGTGGATACATTGGATGTTGTACTAATTCGAACTTTAATTACATAATTTTGCTAGTCGAAACTGCACCGATGTGCAAGGTGGGCCAAATTCGATACTTTCAATAGGGAACTTATATTTCTAAAGGAATTAGACACAAACTGACTTAAGCTTCTGGAGCTCGATTTTAAAGAGAAATCGATTGGTGAAATCCCTATTTTTATATCTTCCTTAATATAAGAGATACAGAGCGTTTTCTTAAAAGGTGCGATTTTTAAAAACCCTTGTCACTTTTTTATTTGTGAAAATGCTTGATTTATATAAAAACTACATTGGGGCGCTTTTTGATGCAAAATCCAATGCTCTAGTTTTTGTATTGCTATTCTGCGGGAATATTTGTGCATAATGAAATGTAAACTAGACTTATTTTTTTATATTCTGAAGGGATTTCTTGTTGTTTACTCTTCACATTGCACCGGCGGAGTATTTTCCTACAGTTTTTCTTATTTTGATTTCGAATTGCTGGAGGCGGGCCAACCTAAAAAATGGAATCCTTTTTCAAACTATGTGACAAAGAGCATTATTTTATTGAAAAAAGCCCCTCTAAGAAAAAGTTTTGCACTACGATGGCCTTAATTTCGCACTTAGTAAATGGTCAAACGCAGGTAAACTGCGTTTGACTATTTACGCGGTCATGACACATGAACATTTCCCCAACAACCTGCAATAACATGCACTCCCATATCATAATGCTATTACCTCCATGGATAGGAATGACGGAATCCTTATAAAATTCCTCATTTCCTCTACAACGTATAGAGCCCCTTCCAGGGGGTACCGAGAAGCTGAAGAAGGAGCTATGGACGTACTTTATTTACCAAAAACAACGTATATCTTTTCAAAGAATAATTATTATGATGATAACGTTGAGTTTAAAAGTTCTGTTGATTTCGGACAATATTGGCTTTTTTCTTTCCTTATAGCCTTTTAATCCTATTTTCTAGCTGTTGTTAGTTTTGGACGTCCGCTCCCTAGCTTATTTTCGTAAGATCCGTTAATTTTATAATTATTTATGGCTAACTAAACAAATAGCAAGATGTTAGCTCTTTAACTTTTGAAGTTTGAACTTTAGTTTGAGAGCCCAGTTAAACGACCCGTGGTTCGGCGGACCTCGGACCACGTATTGAGTGACGCGTTCCTATCGAGTTTAGTATCTACACGAAAGTAGATTGATTAAGAAACATGGTCGAATGAAAAAACATTGGAATTTGTTGAAGCCATTGAATTGGAGGACGTAGTATAGAATCCCAAACATGAGGATCTTGAAGATCAAAATGTCGTTTATGATCATGGCGTAGACTATGACAAAAATTCGCTACCCTGGTGAAATGACTCAAGGACAAAAAGGATAATTTATTTACTATAATAACGTAGGCTTCCACGGCTAGAGTCAGTTGAAACTAAACGTGTTCCGGGTTCGGACCGTGTCATGGTCGTTGGTTAAAATAAAACTCGACGTTTCGCCCACAATCGTATGGGGCTTTTTCAGGAGAGTGATGGCAACAGTTAGCACGGTAACTCAACGTGTGAATCACGCCAGAGGCGAAACTAACTGAGCGGGAAGCAGTGGTCACGGTAACTCGGCATGTGAACCACGCCAGAGACGAAAACCAACTGCGGCAGTTGGCGGCCTCTGGCATATAGAAAATACTTTCGAGGAGTGCCAAAGAAATCTGGAAGCGGCATAGAAGATGTTTATAAACCTACTTGGTTCTTGTATCGGGCTACGCACAGATTTATATATTCTCTTTGTTTTGACACTTTCAGTTCGTCATTTCAACGCACCAGTTGGGTACCAGTAACTGTATATATAAACGATATTGATTCTTAGAATTGGGTGTGTTTGGATTTGGATTGGTTTCTCACGAGGAACACCCACCTCCATGACATTCTTGAGTCATTCGCACAATGATATTCCATCATTTCTTTGCTAATATTAAAACGAGTGCTTTTACGCTCACAAAAGTCTACAGGTGCTCCGTTTTGTTGACCAAGGCTGTATACATTATATACAGATGTCCTTCCCAATATAAGAAGAAAATTGAAAGTGACCTTTAATCGCAATTAAATCCTACGTTTACATATAATACACTAATATGGCATTAATTGCTCATGTAATACACCTTCTTGCATAGGTGGGCAATTTTTGTTGGAATAGTGATCGTTGTTTTAATTGACAATAGAGACATAGAAAATGAAAAAAACAATAGTTAAATTACAACGAAGTGCAATAAAAATATTTTACGACCAGTTACGTGACGTAGCACATTCAGTCCGGTTAAATAAGTACTGATGAAGGTTAATTATTAGAAATAGTTTTTATGGTGTTAATGAGTATATTTAAGCATAATTACACACAGGGTGACATCGAAAAACTACAATGCATAGTACCGCGCGATAGAGAAAATTTCCTTTTAGAAAATTTATTTTTCTTCAATATCTCATAACAAAAAAAAATCGCTCCTTGATCGACATGAGCTTTAAGAATAACAACATAATTTAGCAAAGAAAAACAATGATTAAATTAGAAAAAATGTATGCAAGGTACTTCACCCTAAAGAAGGTGTTCAAATTGATGTCCTTGTTCTTGGATACACTTTTCCAATCTTTGTGTTTAATGATTGGCGGCATCCTTGATGTATCCCTCGATTATTTTGAATCTATTAGCAAACTGCATAATTATGTGTCCACAATTATTTACCTCTACGGTATACACTTAATTTGTGTGTGAGAAATCAAAGGGTTTAAAATTGGGTCTACGGGCTAGCCATAGTGTAGATCCCCCACGACCAATCCGGCTATTTCAAAATAATATCTGTAAAAAATGCCTTGCTCTTCGGGAAAAGTGAACCTGCACCGCTTTTTTGAAACAACGATCTTCTTCCAAATGCCTCTGCATGCCAATAAATGTCCTAATATTAGGAAAATGTCTTAACGGATATCTCTCTTGTTAGATACGTTGAGAGGAATAATTTGATCGAGCTTGGCCGTAACACATAATCATCTTACTCTTATTGTTCAGAACTATAGAAAACAATTTTCAAAAGCAAATAGAAAAAAAACTAAAGTATTGGTACATTCGGCACTACACAATTTAATTTAATTAATTAATCCGGGACAGTTGTTTCGAGTACGCGTCGATCCCCATTTTTCAACCGAATGCTGAATGATAAAAAAGCGATACTTCAGTGTTGTTGCCGGATTACCCCACAGTCCTTGCTATCATTATTGTGCATGTGCTATAATTCCATGCCAACTACAGGTAAGCGTTTTTCAACGCTTTAAAAATATTTTAATATTTCAGTAATACTCGAAACTAAAATGCACCAGTTTTGGTTCAATTATGTCTTCACAATGGGAAGAAATTAAAATAAAACGTGTGCAAAGGTTTGCCTTAGTAAATCGAATAGAACTGAGTACGACATCGGCCCGTTCTCTCTATTCATCAGATTTTTGTTGCTTTTTGTGTAAACCGTCTCGTACGGGTCTAATTCCCGGGGCGAAGTTACATTCTTGATCAGTTTAAAGTTTTCTAATTTATTATTATGCCCGGTTTCGTTTGTGTTGGGCGAATCTAATCTACCGAAGCTATAACACCTGATATGTTCCTTAAATCTGGTGCTTATCGCTCTTTTCGTTTGACCAATATAGGCTTTGTTACAGTCACTGCATGCAATTTTATAAATTCCCGAGCTTTCTTCTATTTTCAGTTTATCTGTCGGATTGCCAAGAAAATTTTTAGGTACGTTACAAGAACCAAAACACGTTCATATTTTGACCCTTCAGAAGCTTATCAACACCTTTCGATATTCTATGAAAGGGGAGTTTCAGGAATTTCTTACCGTTAGTTTCTATTAAGCATGCGATTGAAGTTCTTTGTTGTACTTACTTCTACTTAAAGGAAATTTAGAGAGTCCAACTTAGACATTTCGTAAGAAATTCCACGACCTTAATCCCGATAGAAACTAACGGTAAAAAATTCGTGAAACTTCCGTTTCACGGCGTCTCGAAAGGTTTTGATAAGGTTCTGAAGGGTCAAGATATGAACGCATCTTTCGGTTCGCGTAACACACATAAACCGAAAATGGAGGAAAGGTGGGGTATTTATAAAATTGCATACAGTGACTGTAATAAAGCCTGTATTGATTAAACGAAAAGAACGATAGGCACCAGATTTAAGGAACATATCAGGTGTTTTCGCTTCGGTAGAGTAGAGTCGTCAAGTGCAACTGTGGGGATTAGACAAGACGGTTTACATAAAAAGCAATAAAAATCTGATGAATAGAGAAAACGGACCGCTATCGCTACCGGTTGAGAATCGAAACGGCCGTCCCATATTAATTAATTAATCTTGTGTGGCGCGGAGGTTACCGATACTTTTGTATTATTTTTCCAAATAAATAAATGATGCCCATTTCCTCATTTTAATTTCCAAACTATTTACATAAATAATTAACCAAAACAGGTTGGGACTGTATATAATGATCGTCATGTTTGTCCATCATATTGTTTACATCATTTCGCATAATTATGTGATTTCTAAGTCTTATCTCTTGTATTTCGCCAAAGAAGATTACTTAAAAAGCGGTTAGGTTTCTTGTTGCTTTATGAAACAACAAATGATATTGACAAGTTTCCTTATGTGTTTTAGAGAATCTTCTTTGTCTATTTGCTTGGAATCATCATAAACAGAAATAGTTGTTTGATACATTCTCGCATTAATTAACTTAGCTTCTTGATGCGCACTTCTTAATAACCGACCGATCAAATTGAATAAATAAAAAAAAACTAAAATTAAATTTTAACGACCTCGCTAAAGTACGGGCGCTTTTACTAATTTAGTTATAAACAGGTTCGCGCCTATTAACGGACCCGCACCAAAACAACTTCAAATTATCCGAAATGTCGAAGCAATTAAATAACATTTACGAACAATAAAATATAAGTACCTTGTTCTTCTTCTGTAATATTATCGTGACGTGAGTGCCTGTGTAAAATAATACCCGCACCGAATTAAGCCGGCCAACATGCACGGGAAACAGTTGAACCGTAGGAACAGTAAGCGTTTCGTCATCGGTGACGAGGCCGAAAGTCCAGAGGAACAACAAGAGCCACCGACCGTCGAGGATAACAATATCCCCCTAAATTTAATCGGGAGATTTCTCAGAGTGGGAAGCTGTCTGACGTAAGTCTTTGTCATGTTTCTTTTTTAGTATCATTTGATTCTACTAATCGACAATTTTAAATAAAGCTTTTTCTATCTTCGACATAAATAAAATGAAAGTGGTGGATTGTGGTAGATTTAAACTTGCTAAACGCGAAGGTGACCATGAACTTCTAATTAAATTGATTATTAATTAATTTTAAAAGCTTCGAGTAAATAGCTGTAAATAAACAAAGTAAATCATAAAAGATGCTCGACTAAGAATTAGGTTAGATAATTTTTTCTCTTCATCTAAATTATCATAAATTATTTTTTAACTCATACTGGTTATTTACAACAAAAAATATATTAAAAAACCCTCAAAACGCCTCTAACATAATTATATCCGATTTTTTAACAACCTTAAATTATTCTTGTGTAAAGAAATCTTGGTGATGCTTAACACTCGTTGAATATGGAAAATAAGACACAAACACCGTAAATACAAGGGAAAATCAGTACGTAGGTCACAAAAATAATTTAAAAAATTGTTAGCCAAAAATAAGTTTTACTTTTCAAAGTCTCCATCAACATGATACGCTTATCCCATCGCTTTATCAATGCCCCAATGCCTGCTGCATAAAACTGTTAGGGCTGCCGTTTGAACCACGTGCGTACCTCTTGTTGAACATTGTTATTATCCCCGAAATGCCACCAAGATGCTTTTTGAGTGGACGAAACAGATGATAGTCGCTTGGGACTAGATCGGAACTGTAAGCCGGATGTTCAAGAAGTTCCCACTAATTCTTCAATTCTCGCCTGGGTCAAGTGGGTCGAATGCGGCCTGGCACTGTCGTGATGCAGCAATATTCCTCTCATCAGTAGGCCTGGACGTTTTCGTCGAATTGCATCCCGAAGCAACAACAAAACTCTGCAGTATGATTTAGCAGTCACGTTCTCATTTCTATTCTGGAAATGGGCTAGGAGCACCCCTTGAGAATCCCAAAACACGGTAAGCATAACCTTACCAGCTGAGGGCACTACATTGAATTTCTTTGTTGACGGTGAAGAAGGATTGCATTGAAGCATGCTTTGTTTCGGGTTGGTAATGGTGCACCCATGACTCATCACCAGATACAATCCTGTTAAACATGTTCTCTCCTTCCTCTGCATACCGACAGAGGTGTTGCAAGGACAAGCCCATTCAAATCCTTCCGTGTTCCTCTGATCTGGGCGACCACTTCGTTGATCGTCAACAACGCCCTTGAGAGAATTCCTTATGGATATCTTTTGCCCAGAAAAAACGCACTACAACACGCTGCTCTTCCACAGTACACTTTTCGAGCACGGTCGCCATTTTAACACTGCCTGCGTACGCGTCAGTTGAGTATCATATAGCTGGATTGTGCTGACGCCTAATAACAGATAGGGAAATAGCACTCTGCTATTTTCAGCTTTCCCACAGCAATTTGTGACTTATTTATTGACTTTCCCTCGTATTGTACACAAGGAAAGCTTATGAAAGCTTTCTTTCTTTTGGACAATTTGCAAATTACATATTTATTTACATAAACATTTACATTCAGATTATACGGAATTTAATAATTTCCGGAATATCATTAATATCCAAAAGAATCTCGCCGACTACAATAGACCATTTACGAGGATGGTATGAAGGGTACCTCTGTTAAGGGCTAAGGAAGACAACGCATTTAGTACATTTATTCTTGGACACGCTTAATCCAACTTTTTTAATTCATCTAAATATGTAATAGGATTTGTCGTATTTTGCAAAATAGGCTTCTGCTTCGGCAGTGATTCCGTCAAGCCATTTTGCCAAGTTTAGAAAAAGGAGGAAGTTACAGGGCGAGTACGGTGGATATGGCACCAATTCGTACCGTAACTGGATTAGTTTTGCTGTTGCAATTGCCAATGATGATACTAGGGATTTTTTTCTTCGCTAGATGGAATTTGTTTTCTCTTTAATCAGTCCAGTAAAGCGGGATAATACTGTCCCGTGATTATCGCCCCCTTTTCCAAATAGTCAATTTAGATTATGCCTTGAGAATCTCAAAAAATCGTCTTCGCCTTCTTTGGCACACATTCGCCGAGAGAAACCCGTTTTGCCAACTGATCTTTTTCACGGGATCCCGTTTTTGATCAATCATCAGCAGACATGCCAGCAATATCGCCAATAGCTTTCTCATGCCCAATTTTTCATGAAGGGTGTTTTGCACGCGTTCAATCGAAACATTTATCAAGTTAGCAATGTTTCTAATCTTCCTCAGCGGTCTGCTAATCCGGTATCATGCCGCCTCGTCAAAGACAGATGTTCCATCACGCTTAAATTCTTTAAACTAGTATCTGATGGTGGTCATCCAAGATACATGGTCCTTATAAACTACATCTAACTTCTCTTTGATTTCTGCACACGTTTTCTCATAAAAAACAAAGAAATCGAATCACTTTCAAAACAACAGTATTCTATGAATCTCTCCGAAATTTAGACCTCGACTAGAAAATAGTAGTCAATGCCAGTAATGCAAATTCGTCATCCCCAAGTGCACGTACTTCTCGTGCAATCCTCGTATATGTGTATTCATCACCAATTTCTGCTTCCAATACATTATAAACAAGCCTGCAGAAACGAGTACACTTTCCGTGCGCTTCACGAATTAAGCAGACTAGACAGACTCGTGTTTTGTCGACACTTGAGGAAACCGGTAGGCAGCACGAACCCATTCTCATGAGACGAATAAACAGGAGTCTGTCTAGTCTCTGCTAATTTCGTCAAACGCAACTCGTTTCTGCAGGCTTAATTATAAAAATAAATGCTATTATTTTCAACATCGGGATATGTGTTAGTAAAGTGTTCTCCCCTTAAATTTTTGGTCCAATTAGAACTTTGAATTTATCGTGGAGGAAATTAGACAGTATGAAAATAGGATTAATGAGATTTCTAAAAAAACCTTTATTCAGTTTAAGGATGGGGCAAAACATCAAGTTGAATCAAATGAAGGGAGTAGATTTGTTATTATTTTAAATTAATTTTTTAATGTTTTTTATTGTGATTTTAATTGTGCAATTAATAAAGTTGAAAATTAAGAAGATCCAGATAAATATAAATAATAGAACGAGTCAATTTAATGCTGAAATTCTAAGATCAAAAATCGTCGTTACAAATATTTTAACTTGACAAGTTAATGTTACTTAAAAACTAATTGTTTTCTAAGAAATAGCCCGTAATCTAAGATTAATTGGTTTAATAGACCATTACTTGCTTTCAGCTATCTGATGAAAGCCTGTTTATTTTAGAGATTTATTTGATATAAAGATTACTGGTGGGATTCTTTCTGCAATAAAAGGTATAAATCTATGGTTTACTGTGGAGATTTCTGGAACATCATTCGAAGAACAATCTTGTTCGATTTATTAAAGATTTTACTTGGTTTAATCGCCCAACAAAGGCATCAATTTTAACTCGTAATGCTGGGATTGTTCAGGAGTGGGTTACATCTGTTGCTGTTACTATCAATCGGATTTGGAAGTATAAGTTTCTCTAGTTATTCGATAAGGCTAAAGTGATAAGGTTTTTCGTACATAACTGAATTCCTCTCAGATTATGCGAGTTAATACAGTAGATTTTTTGTATTAATGGAATTAAAAAGCCAATTAATGGGATTACTTAACCCTAGAAAATGTTTGGAGAAAAACGTTATGTAACTATTGCAATTAATTTTTTTTATTAGTCCTGTAATTAATGGGAATCAATGGATAAATTCTGTTATAATAATACGCAACGTAATAATAATACAAAATAATCTCTTCTTAGATTAATCACGAACATTTACGATTAAATTTTTAGTATTATATTAATTCATGTTCTTATTGGATGTAGAGCATCTAATTTCAACAATATACCGTTAAATAAGGTGAAACAGATCAAGTGAGGTGAACCGGATCAAGGTTACGATATTTACTTAATTTTGATATTGTACAAATGTTACGCCACTGACTGTCTTAAGCGCCTACTCCGATTACTCAATAGTGTTTAATTATTGTTTAAGTAGTGAAAGTTTTGTTTGAGATTGGATCAGTGTTGTGTAACCTAATTAATAGAATGGGTAAATTTTGTCTGCACGCCAGGACAGTACTAAGAATCATATATGTATACATATTATATTACTATATTGCTCATTATGGTTTAACGCAAGTATATATTGGGAAATAGTATAATAATAATAATAATAATACACATTTATTTCGAATAGTAACATAATAGATGCTAACGAAACACGTCACAGATGCAAGGAATCAATAAAGAAAGTGCACTACATATACATACCAATAAACATATAAGCCATTACATAGTTGCCTTAAAGTAATCATTAATGGAATAGCAAATGACATTTAAAAGATAACGCTTTACCAGGCTTTGGAAAGTTTTAAAATTATTAAGTTGTTTGATGCTAGTAGGCGATTTATTATACAACTTGCATCCCGTGAAGTTCAAATATCTCGGAAAAGTGGTCGTTCTGTGTTTGGGTGGTGGCAGATAATTCATATTTCTTGTGTTGTGTAAATGCGATGAGTTAGTGGTAAATTCATCGCGGTTTTTATAAACAAAACATAGCACTTCATAGATATACGAATCATAAAAAGTCAGGATAATATATTCTTTAATGGCGTCTCTGCAGGAACTTCTCCAGCTGAGTCCTGCTAGCAATCTAATGGCTCTCTTTTGTAAAATAAAGACCCTGGAGGCATTAGTGCTCATTCCCCAAGGAATAACTGCGTAAGTCATTCGGGAATAAAAGTTAGAATAGTAGAAACTTTTTAAGATATCAAAACTACAACTCCTCCGCAAATTATATAATGCATAACAGGCTCGTGACAACTCGCTACATAGAGTGTCGACATGATTTGCCCAATTAACACATTCATCGACCAATACGCCGAGAAATCTTGTCGATCGAGTGAACTGGGTAAGTTGGTGATTTAAGGCAAAACTGGATATGTTATATCTCCTCTTAAATAAAAGAATTTCTGTTTTATCCGAATTTAGTTTCAGTTGATTTTTACACATCCAATCTTGAACAGCAATAAAAATGCTATTTATTTGTTGCAACAGCTCTTTGAGATTAGTTGAAGTAACAACGATGCTAATATCGTCTGCATACAGAGTTAAATCTAAATCCAGGGCTAATGAAATTGGTAAATCATTCATATAGATCACAAATAAAGATGGTCCGACGATAGATCCTTGTGGCACCCCCCCTGGCAACACTACATCCATCCGAACGAACACCATCACAAACGACTCTCTGCTGGGGATCAATTAAATATGATTTAAACCAGCTGTAGCATATTCCATTGATTGACCTTTCTACCCTATACAACAAAATGGAATGATTAATACAGTCGAAAGCTTTGGACAGATTGATGAGTATCGCCACACAAGGCGTACCCGAGTCAAGCGACTCATGAATGCTACTAATTAAATTAAATGGAGCAGTATTAGTTGATCGATTAGGTTTAAAGCCGTGTTGGTTTTTTGATAATAGGTAAAACTCATGTAAATAAGATATAATATTTCTGTTCATGATTGTTTCAATTATTTTTGAAAAAATTGATATGATACTTATCGGTCGATAGTTGTTTAATTTATTACTATCTCCTTTCTTGAAAATCGGTTGTATTATTCGCAGTTTTTAAACAAGACGGAAAAATTCCTGTTCTGAAAGAAAAATTAACCAAGTAGATTAACGGAGACATAATGTATTGTTAATTGATTTAATTAATTATAAGTATTATATATAGCTCACTTACCTTATCTACGTAGCATAAGATTGCTGAAAAGATTGCAGCTTAGGTATATTTCCAGATTTGTCTCGCTGAACTGCGTGCGTCGTGATGAGAAAATGTTCTTATATTTTGAGAATGGCCATTTGACATCTACGGATGTAAGACAGGCATAATTAAAATAATCTTTATAAATAGATAGTGGATCGGATGCACCATCATCAATTTGTGTTAATCTGGTGGTAAAGTCAGAATCATTGTTTATAGCTTCCTCGAATTTCCCCACAACACACATCACTTGTGGCACATAGCAATGCATGTACATCCTTTACAATTTGCACTGACTCTACAAATGACAGCACAGTAATTTGGAATTTTTCCATCGCGTCAAATAAACCGGCATAATTGTCGTAAATAGTTATTAAATCTATTTCAACGGAAGTATCTTGAATTCTTATTTGGCTTTCCTTGATGGGTGCAGCTTCGTTGGGATTGAATTGTAAAACCACAATTTGTTCGAAAAATGTTGAATAATTGGAAGATGCCTTCAACCAAGATCCCCAATGTGCGTGATAATCGTCTTTGGTGGTTCGGGATTACTGAGGCGCCATCTGTGAAGTTCTCGAATTCATATGCGAGATTTCAAAAACACTTTTTTAGTATTTGAAATTAATGCATCCAGCTCCGGGTCGTTTGTGCCACAAGATGTAAAGCTTGAGCTTTGCACATCACATGTAAAAGTTGTTCACACTCTTGTTTTAGAGAACGACCCAGGCAACGCATTATTGCCGCGCCATCGCTCGTAAACATCAACAGTGGAGTAGGTGACACTTCGGTAACATATCCAGCACTACCCTCGTAATCTCTTCACTAGTACGCTTTTGTAATCTTTTGCTTGTTAATAAGATTGGAAAATTCGGTTGAAGGGGTTCCGGTACACGCACCATCGTTTCGTCCACGCTTAACCACAACCGTTTATATTTATCTACGGATTTTGATCTTTTTTCATTATCTTCGCGCACAAATGGTAGATACCTGCGTAACGTTGCCCGAGATGGAAGCTCCCAGTTGGAATTGTATTTATTCCAGAAGTCGTGAAACGGCTTTTATATCCAGTAGGCGAAGTTGCGACCAACACTCGAGAAACACGGATAATGAATCCAACATAAATTGCTCTCTCGATGGCGCTTTTCCGATTTGTGTGCTGTATACTATTGACATGCTTTGTACAGTCGTATTTGTGCCAGCAGAATAACGGTTTATCGCAAACTTTATACACTATTTTCTCTCAACTCGCGTGAAGACCCAAGATGAACTAACACAAAACGTGACTGCTTCGCTTTGATGTTACGTACTGAATACGGTCCCGATATATAGACACGCTGACCCACTCTACTGATCACATGAAGTTTATCATAAAGTAGATACTTATGTCTTTTCAGATAATTACCGTATATTTATAAAAACAAAATA
The DNA here is from genome assembly GCA_902655005.2 of Marronus borbonicus. Taxonomy (NCBI): domain Eukaryota; kingdom Metazoa; phylum Arthropoda; class Insecta; order Coleoptera; family Scarabaeidae; genus Marronus; species Marronus borbonicus. The sequence goes on along the minus strand of LR737389.1, from coordinate 1,405,180 downwards.
AGCCAACGTAGCAATCAAAATGATGACAATGAGTGTACTTTTAACACCTTAATAGAAAAGTATTTACCTAACAAGTACGTCTTTTTTTTAATACCAGGATGTTCCCGATATATCCGTCATAAAAAAAAAACACGCAAAAAGTATAAAAGTAATTAGACATGTTGTGAGAAGTGATAGATCTGTTCTCTTAAAAAAATAATTCTTACAAAACTGACTTTAAACATGTGATATTTGGATATAGTCGGCTTCGTTGAAACGTTTTTATATACTTTTGTTAACATTTGCTTTTGTTACCAAAGATGTACCAAGTATACTTGACAAATAAGCTATTCTTTAGAATTGACTTTACCTCGTATGGATCAAATTATTCTTCGTATTCCCGCTTGTTTTTTCTTGTTTTAAAAAAAAGCTGTTTTCTTGGTAATCTATTTTGTAAAATTACTGAAGTGATCCGCTTCAGCCCATACAATGGAGTGAAGCGGATCAACAAATAAAAAACAGTATCAAAAACATGAAAATTTGATCCACTTCACCCCATTCTACAGTATCTGCGAATAGGGCACATTCCGCATATTCTCAAAAAAAGCCATCAACGAGCTTATTTTCAATATTGGAAATATTTCTTCACAACACCGTAAACCATAATACAGCAAATGGGAAAACCTTTTATTAATTTTCTTGTCATAATCTTTTTTTTTAATGAATCTGTGTGCTTTTTACTTCTACTTTGTTCAATGACTGCAAAGGCTTTTCTTTTTAACACTGCAATTAATAGATAGTCTTGCATTATTATTACTGCAATTTGATCAATTTTAAGCTTCAATTAACCCACTGAGAAGCTGAAGAAATCTTCAAGAACATTCAAATATTAACTTTCAGCAATAAGGAAAAGCATTCCCTAGAATTTCTAGGCCTATTTTTATTTTATTGCAAAACTCCTTTATTTTCATTAACAAGGACTTCTTCAGAACATGCGATTCCATTTTTGGTATATGTCGTCATGTTAATCATACGAGATAATTCTTAAATCAACTTCAAAGAAATTCGTAGTGTACCAAACCTATTATTACGACATTGCATGTTAGCAATCGCCCACATAGTCACCGTTGAACATCGGAATTCTAAAGTTATTAGGCTTTCACCTATTTTTAAACAGCAAAAGCAATTAAAGTCGAATGTTTTGTTGTTTTACTATTTTCTCGTGTCAGTGTGTACTTATAGATTAACGAAATATTTTTCGATTTATCGAAACACAAGTAAGTAAAGTCTAGATTTAATAATATTGATAAAAATGCGTATCAAATTTTACAGTAAAGCTTTAAAGGGAACTTGGGACTTTAACGTCACCAACATTGTAGATCAAGTGATAAAATATGACCAATTTGCCAATTCAAATGACATCCTGAGTTTAATGTAGCACATTTGCATCCTTTTAAATTCGTCCACACCACAAACATCCTGCGTATGTACAGTGTAACTCTTTCAAAATATGTTTGTTGCTCTATTTAAAACGCTTTCGTTAGCTTATTGAGATTATCCTTGTTCCGAAAGAACTTCGTTTTATCTAACATGAAATTGGTGATTTAAATTAAATGCTAAAGGTCAATTTCGAACAATCAAAGGAAATACTTTTGAAACTGATACGCGAAACCTGGTCAACCGAATCAATGTACGAGGAACGTTTCCAAAATTCTGGGAATTGTGCTCTAATTAAATTGCGCAGAACCTACAGGCAATGCTATTGGTGATAAACAAGTCTTGACATGTTTGTGCGGCTCTCCAGTGCAATATAGTTTAGCCTGAGTCAGGTGTTCGAATAATATAGACGCGTTTTCGTAGCACTGTTTTTGTAACCATGGAAAACGCAGTTAAATCTCAAAGAGCAAAAATTTTCCTTTTGTGGAAGGAGGGTGAGTCTGAAGAATCTAAAGGTAGTGTATATTGGTGGATCGATCGTTTTAAAACTGGTACAACACCATTAGAAGACGATCCTCACAGTGGTCGTCCGAGTACGTCGTTAAACGAAAGAAACTGCAATGGAGGACCTACTAAGAGAGGACTATTCGTCGAATTAGCGTACGCCCATGATTGTTTGGGCGTAAGTAAGGTTTCAGCCCGCTGGATGCCAAGACTGTTGGGACTGAAACTTGTCATCAACTTCAAGAGCTGTTAGCCCGTTATGCTGATAAATAGAGATGATCAAGGCAGGTGAAATTATTACTTTTTTTTGCAGCGACTAGACAGACTCGTGTCTATTCGTCTCATAAGAAAGGGTTCGTGTTGCCTACTAGGTTCCCCAAGAGTCGACAAAACACGAGTCTGTCTAGTCGCTGCAAAAAAGTAATAATTTCACCTGCCTTTATCTCTACGCACGGATAATAACCACTGACGAGTCGTGGATTCCTCATTTCAATTCTGAGACCAAAAGTCAATCAAAAGTATGGTGTAAACCGGAAGAAGGGCCTTCACTTAAGGCGCATGCAGTTCCGTCTGTTGGAAAGGTAATGCTTACTGTATCCTAGCATTGCGAAGGGATTATTTTTATGGATTATCTGCCGAAAGGTACAACAATTAACGCAGAATACTATTCGAATATGTTATCCGGAACATTGCGGCAGGCACTTGTCAGAAAACAACCTGGAAAGTTGCATAAGCGTCCAGGATAATGCAACTGCATACCGCAAGAAAGACAAATGATGTTTTGAAGGATTTACGATTGAAATTGCTTCCGCATCCACCTTACTCCACCCAGTGATTTTCATCTGTTCCCAGTTTCGAAAAAGCCTTTACGGGGTGTTCGAATTGAGTGTTTAACTGACGTCAAACATGCCATAAATAGGTGGACTGTGAAGACATCGAAAAAGTTCTTTGGAGGCGACTTAAAAAAATTAGTTTATCGTTGGGATAAATGTATTCAGTTAAACTATGGCATCTGTCAAATTAATATTGTAATAATTTATTCAAACTTGTCGTGTTCTTGATTACTAGAGAAGACAAAGGCAGGTGAAGTTATTACTTCTTTGCAGCGACTAGACAGACTCGTGTTTTGTCGACTCTCGGGGAAACCAGTAGACAACACAAACCCTTTCTTATTAGACGAATAGACACGAATCTGTCTAGTCGCTGCAAAAAAGTAATAATTTCACCTGCCTGGGTCATTTCTACTGATTACGTTTTTGTTTGATTCTGTTGTTCGTACTTTTTTTAAAATTACATTTCTAAAGAATGAAGGGGCATAATTCTCGATCAAATTCTTTCGAAGCACAACGTATCTATCGAAAGAGATCCTTTAAGAAAGACATGTTCCTGATGTTAGAATATTTATTGGTGTACATAGGCGAGTTACATAAATGCACCTTGTTTATTAAACAATATAAATAACGATATAAAATTTATTAAACAATATGAATTATAATATAATCAATGTAGCCGGCGAGCGCGATGCTAAGTTTATTATTATTTTCGTAGAAGTGACTTATAAAGCGCGACCTCTGAAAGAAAGATAGGTCTAAGAATTTATTAGATGTAGTTCAATGTCAATTTCCTCTTGGTAAAAGATCCGAAATCACCAGAAATCTGAATAAAAGAATCTACACAATAGCAAAGCAAAGCTGATGTTTTATTTTCCTTAAGTGAAAATTGACCCCAAGCTAAGTTGCGTTTGGGCGAAGCGTATGGGCTGCTTCGAAAAAATAAAAGTTGCTTATAACTCGTCGTTCTATTGCAAGCGAAGAAGCTGTTTTGCAGATAATAGAAAATAATCTGAGAACAAGCACCAGAAAAATAAGTTCCACTGTACGAAATGTTAACCGTGAATTGTTAGACAAGTCCTCAAAGAATAGATTCTTCTGCTTTGAACCTTCGTCATACGCACTACTGAAGAGATGAAAACCCTAATCAAACCGTAATACGGAATCACCAGTATTAATATGTGAGTAGTTATAATCGACAATTACCTAATTGATCCATTTCGAGTACCTAATCGATTGACGGTCGAATTCTATCGAAATTTTTGGGAAAATGAACCGAACGCCTTATTAGAAAATGTCCCATTAAACATTATTATTCAGATAATCTCCTGTAGCTAGAAATACTCTGGAACATCTAAAAGAATTTTTTGACAATAGGCTAATTAGCGAAAACTTATGGCCCCCGCGCTCTCGCATCGTCGGATTTCTATTTCTTTAGCAATTTAAAAAATAAAGTTCTCAGAAATCGATTACATGATTTAGAGGGGTTGCAAGCAGCAATAAGACAGCTTTGGCGATATAATCATTTCCCTATTTCTTGCTTGTAACTATTACCAATATGGGTGTCACTATTAAGTATAGGCATTGGGCGTACATCAAAGATGCCAACAATCATTAACACAAAGATGAGAAAGGCGTATTCAACAAGGCCGACAATTTTCTTTTAAAACGCAGTACCTTATACTTTTTAAAATTCAATTGTTTTTCTTTGTTACATTGTTATTTTTAAAGTCCATGTCTGCCAAGTAGGGATTTTTTTGTTATGAGTATACTGCGGATCGACGACCGCCCTCAATGAAGCCGCATCCTTTGCATTACAGGTAACTCAATCGTGTAGTCGGAAAGCACGCCCGCGCATGTTTTATGTTTAGCTTTGTTTTCTGTATTTCTAATTCGTTTTCCGAGGCTAGAATTTTTTTCAGTATCGCCCCCCACACTGTCCCAAGCGTCGGTGATAGAGGAGGTCATCGATCCGCAATATAGTAATAAGAGATTGAAGAGAAATAAATTTTCTAAAAAAGATTTTTTCACATTTTTAATATTCTGTTTCTTGAAGACAAAAGGCTTATGGACGTTAATGTAGAAGACCTTTTTTTATTATTTTATGGCTCTATATCGCGTGGTACTATGCATTATAGTCTTTCCAATGCCATCCTGTATACAGCGTGTACAACTAGTACGTGAGTGGATCGCTGAATAATTTAGAAGAAAATTCTTGAAATAGAAAATATTCGGAGACAACTGCTGTGCATTAGGCACGATATGATGAGTTCCTTTTTAATTAAACACCTTATATATTATCTCATTCTTTGATGCCCCTTTTCAACGCATATAATAGTCCATGTACCTTTTCATTTTTTGTTTTGAGATAATTTGAGACTGTTGTTACACCAACCACATCCTCTCGCCATACTTTCATGGTCTACTCGACGTGAATACTTTCTTTCTCAAATATTCTTCGCGCGTCATTTTCTTTTGACGTTTGGCGAAATGTTCGCAACCACCGCTGTCAAAATGATGACAGATATGAGGAAACGTCGTTACGGTACCGTCTGCATCTGCACAATTAGGTAATTGGTAATTAGCGATTAGTTTTCAAACTCCCACGAAATGGAGAATATTTAAATAATGCTCTTAAAATTCTCACGTTTGCATTTCACTAAGGGGTCCTTATTTGTTCCAGGCCGAGTATGTCACAGGGCACTGTTATGATACACAATAGGCAGCAAGAGAAAGACTTCACGGTAGCCACTCCCGAAGAATTCATGAAGAGGTTTAACGGTACCAAAGTTATCAATAAGGTAAGGATTTTTTTATTTATATTAATCTTAAAGATGACGAATGTTTTTCGAGGAAAAATTATGAAGTTAGCCAGGGAACTGTTGTATTCCCACCAATATATTTTCAATCACTTCCTTTTATCTGCATAATTTTAGTGTCTACCATAAATATTTGGCTATTGATCAAATATTTACGTCGTGCATAACTTTATTGCTGCCTCTGACGTAAGTTTGGACGGATTTTTTTTTATTTAATATTTCAAGTGTTTATTGCTTTCATTTGACTTGAAATCTATGCACTATCACACTTTATGGGATATAATTATTATCAAAATAACGTAAGCTATAAGTTATAAACAAAGACATGATTATGTTAATTTTCCATGTATATTTTTATAAAAATTAAAGCGTTTAAAATAATATTTACGGTGCAATAAACAATAAAACTACGCTGCTTGAACTAATTACAGGAACACTTGTTTTCATCTTTTTAGGTGGAATAAAATAGAGATCTTATAAAGGTTATCAAGTTGAAAATATCAAAATTATCGATCAATATGTCTACTTAAAACTAAACGTGTTTGGACCGTGTCACGTCGTTTCTTCTTAATCGAAAACTCGACGTTTCGCCCGCATTCATATGAGGCTTCCTCAGGAGAGAGAAAGGTGATGGCGTAACTTAACGTGTAAACCACGCCAGAGACGAAATTAACTGAGCAGGAAACAGTTGATCACGGTAACTCAGCGTGTGAATCATGCCAGAGGCGCAATTGAGTTACCGTGCCATCTATTGCCTACCACCGTTCCCTCTCCTGAAGAAGCCCCATATAATTGTAGGCAAAACGTCGAGTTGTTTAACAAAAAACGACATTACACGGCCCGATCCCGGAACGCGTTCAGTTTTAACTAATTCTGGCCGTGGAAGCCTACGTTTTTTTATGTCTACTTTCCACACTAAATAAAATTTTAGAAAAAATCCTTGAAACACAACTTGGCGACGCAATAGCATAATACATAAAAAAAACAATAAGTAACAATAATGTTCAACCAATTTACATTGGAATGTTGATAGAAAGCAAGAAAAAAATGCTGGCGTATAATTAAAAATTAACGTGTGTGTATAAAGAAACTATTTTTGAAAACTGGAAGTAAAATAAATACTGATAATAAACGCTGATTGTACAAATCTTACATAAAGAAGAATGTCTTTAGGGAACTCTAATTGCGTCTGTTGTGTGAAGGGAATTTCGTGGTTAATCTAAAAGTAATATCAACCGGCACAAATATCGGTTTGATTCAACAATAATAATAGAACCAAAGCTAATGGGTTCTGTTAAGTTGCAAGTTAAATTGAACATTCCTCGCTAAAATGTTGAATGAACACACGTATAAATGTGCAACACTTCGTGGTTTGTTGAATGAACCAGTTCCTTTCTCTCAGTGTACTACTATTCTTTGATACGAAAGAAGGGTTTGATACAATCTAAAAAACGAAACTAATCGAAAAAAATGGACGTCCTACGAACAAAGGACGCAAACAAAACTTACTAAAGACATATCTATTAAGCAGAGATCAAACAACAACACATCTGCAAGGAAAATATAGAATACGTCAGGGTGGGAACAAACAAGAACAAGACATGATGCAAGAAGAATGTACAACCCCAACACCGCCATCAAAGACACAAAATATTTCAGATTAACCATCCAAAATGATTTAAAGTAAAGAGAAACACCATGAATATAGCAGGAATTCATAAAATCAAAGACATAATTCCAGAACATATGGAAAAAAATGACCACATTTACATCACCATGAGATTTCCTGATGAAGAAAAGCTTGAACAAACTACAAATACAATAGTAGAATAAGAAATCAAAGACATTATATAGCATGAAAGACACCGACAAAAAACTTATATGAGAAAAGGCAGAAACTGAACATGCAACAGCTCAAAATGTTTAAAGATCTTGCAGTACGTAAAATTAACAAAAAAAAAAAACGACTACAAACTAATAACCATAACCACCACATAACAACAGGGAAAACTACAAATAATAAATACGAAAAATGTACGGCACTTGATGTTTCCGAAATGCATCAGGTGTCGAAGATTTTTTTTTAATAAGTTACCAATTCCAGAGTGAAATATTGCATGCTAGTTTGGGGTGTCTCGGCTAGATTTTCGGGAAAAGGATAGTGAGGTGTCTCCTCAGACAGCGGACAAATAATCCATGTCATCCATTATTTGGAATGTTAGGCATTCTTTCGTTTCCGGCTAATTTTCCTTTCGAACTTGGCACTTGGGCGCGTCAGAATATGCATGACTAAAATAGGAATTCTGCTTTTATACTGGCATGGTCACCAGGAGAGCAAATGGGTTGTCTATTCCGCGACATAGAACCACCATGTTTGAGAAAACTTGTAAACTTGAGAAAAAATGTATAAGTTATTATGTGTATTCCAATGACTGCTTAAGAAAAAATCGATTTCCTTGAATATTCACAGAGTGGATCCTAAATTCTGAACGTCCTAAATTTTGCGTTGTCACTAGAAAGTATAAGTTTCCATTGTCTTCATTCAAAAGAAGAAAGAAACACAAAAATCAAAGCAACTCAAACAAAACAGTTGGTTTTAGATGCATGGAATCGTAATAATGCATAGAATCCAAAAAACCAAACGAAGTATGTGGTTCCATTAAAAATATCATAATTAGTAACGACTTCCGTTTCAACCGGAAGTAACACGAATCCAAAAATAATTTATTACGATATAGCGGATGCTCTTACTGTCTGCTACAAGTTCCCAGAACTACGCTAAGATGCTAACAGTGAAAACTTTTAAGAAACGGGTTGCGAGGAAAATCCTCTGTACAAACAGCAGAACCATGGAATCAACATTCTCACCACAAACTCGGATAAAGAGAGGAGACAGGAAGTGGCGCCCGGCAACGTATAGTGCGCATTCGAGATATTTATGATTGTATATGATATATAAGTTATCCAAATATTCTTAACTAAATAAATGTGACCAAACAAAACAAAAACTGAATTCGGGAGCTTGAAAATCAACCGGGACAAAGCATAAATATAAGTTTCAAAGCAACAGACCCTACAATAAATAACTGACAAGATCGAAGCAGAAAATAGAACATGCCAGAAATATCTTAAAAGACCTCGCTAAAACAAGTTGAGGCAACACCTGATTCAATTATTAATCCTTAAAATAGTCGGGCATCATCGACGTAAACTTTCTAAATTCTATCAGATTCCTTCTTTTTGCCATGATATTGCTTTACACTTAACATCTATGAGTTGGAGATTCCGTTAACGACGTACTTCCAGGTTCGAATTGTTTTGTACTACGAAAGATACCTTTTAAGTTTTTACATAAACAATGAAAAAAAAGATTGGTAAAAATTTGCCATTTATACGCTTTTGCATACGTTCGAACCAATTCTCAAAACATGTTTCCATTCTGAAGGTGATATCTCCAAAACATGGTTTTTGTAGGCTTCATTGGCTTCTTGACATGAACGAAATTTTTGTTTGGCATTCGGGAACAAAGAAAAGTTCTTATGCGATAAATCGGATATGCCCGTATTTATCCGATGAAGCTTTACTTTGAAATTTCTCCTCTTCAAATAGCCAATTGCTCGACATGCTATGTGAAAGATTGTTTCTCCTGAATTCCTCAATGACTTCTGGCAAACAAATTGTTGTGTACCATTCAGGATTAACCGTCCTTTGATTCTTCAACACAACGAGGGAAGCAACCAATCATTTTCCTGGAAGTGCTTCCTAAGCAAACAACTTCTGTTGGATTCGGTTCATCCGGGAACACCAAAACCGTTGATTATGGTGTAGTTTCCGGCTCGTACAAAAGTTTTGCCGACGTTCTATACGGAATTTTAAAGTTCCTCTGTCGAATTTTGCGAGCAATTCCTAACGCTAATCGATACGAGCTTTTTTATGCTTGGATCAAATCGCCAATCCATCTGGGACAGATCTTTTTCACATCTAATGATTTATGCAACAGCGGTCTTCGATATGCCTAAGGATGTCTCTCTATTCTGTTCCATTATATTATGATGTTTTTTCTTTTTTGACAAACAATATTGGTCGATCATCACGAAATTCATTGCTGACGGAAGCACGATCTCGTCGAAATTCTGCAAATCAGTCTCTCCAAAAGTTGGCGCTGCGTTAGAACTTTACTAAAATCGCCGATGAAAACCTTAGTGTGAAATTTTTTTCACAAAGTTTCTTGTGTTTTAATGCTTCAAATTTTACGAAAATGATAATCTCATAGCTCAATAGCGCTATCTAGTGGTCATCTGTAAAAAGTTAGATGGCTATCCTCGTAGGTACTATGCAGACATCTTATAGAAAGTAGACTCTTGCCATTGGGATATTTTTTTAACTTTATTGCCTTAATCATATCTTATTAATTCAAACGTGGCAATTAATTGATCATACCGCTGAAACGAACAAAATATCTAGAAGTATATTTATGTTACTAAAACTAGAAAATTACGTTGTTGAGGTACTTATAAAGAAAAAGATAATGTGTGTATTAAATCAACGAAGCAGAAACCCATCCTATTTTATTATCATCTAAAGTGTTTGTGAATATTTGACGTAATCGTACTTTTTCTGCTACCTAAAAACGCATGCAATAACTACGATTATCATCAATTAGTAGAGTTATCAATGTGCAAATACATCGGCTTTACGTAACACAACGGCACATGAACAAATATTATCTTGTCAATAGCTTTTGCATACTTTTTCTATTCTTCAAAAGTGAAATTATTTAGAAAACCTTCTGCGTAGAATTTATGAATATACATATCCGCATATAGGCACCTCAATTTGGAAATTATTGTTTAACGATTGGTATTCAAGGTTTCACCTTACAATTTACCTTTCAAGGAAAACGAACAGAGCAAACACAATCTTTTAGATTATGTATGCTTAAGGATTCTTTTTGCGTTATTCGCATGACGGTACCAATCAAATCCCAAGGCGTAGTTTGGTGATTTTAAAATATGTATATTGTTATATAATTTGCGGAAGATCCACTTATATCTATTTATATTTATTATCTATAATTAAGTTTAATTACACTAGCCGACAATTTTTTTTTGAATAACTGTTGTAAAAATGGATGGATAAAATTCTTGCAGTCTTTAACTGAACCGCCAGTAGATAAATGATAATTGTATTTACAAGTTCTGTTAAACAAATTTTGTCATAGAAAAAATAGACAAGTACAAAAATCTTGACATAACAAATACTAGAATGTTTAATTAGTATCAAGAATACAAAAACACTTAACTGTACCAAAGGAAAATTGCTGACATATCAATGTTTTGCATAAATATATTTATTTATAGAGTTATTTCTTCCTTTTATGTTGGCTATTGCCTTCTTTAATGAGAAACCAGCAAAAATCACCCATCATGACGGGATCCTACGTACCCTGATATCGTTTCTCCACTTCTGCAATGTCTTGATGGAATCCTTCCTCCTGTTCATCGCTCATCTTTCCTAAACTAGCAGGAAAGAAATCCAAATGTGAATGCAAAAAATGAAATTTGAGCGACATCCGGCACCTTAAATTTTCATAGTTTAATTAGTCAAATTAACCATGATATTTTGGTAGTTTTCACTCTTTTGATTTCCCAGAAAATATTTGCAAACATTTTTAAAAGAAGCCCATGCTGCCAGCTCTAAAGCACTCATGGTACGTTCAAAATTCTCATCTTTGAACAGCTTCCTAATCTGTGGACCAACAAATATTCCGTCGCGAACTTTCGCATCAGACAGCTTTGGAAACTTATCCCATTCGTATTTAAAGCAGTTGTCTTCTTTTTCTAGTGCTTTTACAAACTGTTTAATCAATTCAAGTTTAATGTGTAGAAGGTAGAATCACCAAATTAGAATCCACTAACTGCTCAAATTTTATATTAAATTTCCAAGAACAATCTTGGTCCGTGGTTGCCATTCTTTTATTTGCCGCGAACATGCTGGAGATTGTTACAATACCTTTTTAATTTTAAATTTTACTTTAATCTTAGTCTGAGTCTTAATCTTAGAAAACACAAAAATATTATTTAGGGAATTAGACGTGATACCCTTCTGTTACAATACAATTTTTATGTTTAAAACAATGCAAAATGCTATAATTTTTATTTGTTAAGTTATAAAAATCGTGTCGGCTAGTGTTATTTTTCGATTCTGCGAATAGATTTTTAAGGAAATAAAAGTGCGAAGAAAGGTTATTCAAGTCAATAAAAACCGGGTTTATTGAATTTTATTGACACAGATTAATACTGCAAAGTTCATCATCGTCAAGGGTAAAAGAAAATGTTGCTTATTTGATTCTATAAGGTGATTATTAATTAAGCAAACAATGAGAAGCTTAAGTATTAATAAATTTACATAGATTAGATTTTAGGCTGCACAAAGAAGAAGGATTTGTTGATTTAAGGAAGCCTGCATTGAGCAAATATTTTTTAATACGACCAAAAAAATATTGTTTTCTAGCAAAGAATTTTTTTTTGATTTTATTTCTTTAACTCAAAAAAGCATTAGACACTAAATTGATATATTTGAACCAAAGAAATTGGTAGCAATGAAATCATTAAAACAACAAATCTAATTACTTTACTTTAAGAAATTGAGCTTTTAGATGAAAAAAAAAACGTCACATTCTTAACTAAAGGAATAGCCACAATTGTTTGGTTACTTGGTTGTGTAAGAAAATGTTTAAAATACATAACCAAAAAAATAAGCTAAATAAGCTGCTCGTGGTACTAGTAGAATCACTCACGGCAAAAGCAATGTGAGTAGTGAGAACCCTAACCAGCGGTCATGTTTCTGGCTATCTGGCGTCATCAGTGTGATTGCGAGTGGGTCTCTACTCACATCGCTGTTTGCCTTTCTGCTTATATCACCCTCGTTCAAGAACGATAAGCCAGGCGTATTCCCTGGCGCTATCTAGTGCTAAGAGATACAAACGCCTGTCATCCAAATGAGATATACCTGGCTCGTCGTTCTTGAAGGGTGCACTCAAGAGACATATTTCTTTGTCTTCAAAAAATTTAAATCAAACTTTCTATTCTTTAGCACAAAATAATAACCGTTTTATTTTGAAACAAATAAACAACTTTCACTTAATGAAATAACGCCAAAAAAACATATTTCTTTCATTCAAACAATCCTTTTTTTCTGTCTACGAGCCAATATTTAATTAAATTATTAATTGATACAACATTTACAACTTAAATAAATTTAATATAAATATAAGGAAAAATCTTCTGTTATGAACAGTTTTAAATTAACAACTTTATGTTGTTCTGTTCCAGGCCGATGTTTTCTTTTTAATAACCTTTAGATGCAAACCGATATAATTAATATTCTCTAAAATGTCGAAATGAATTACTATTAATTAAATGCTCGCTATTCGTTACCAATTTATACTTTGTTTGTTGATTATATGGTTTCCAACATTATTTAAGAACAATGATGTCGGCTAAGTAGCAACCTCTTTCAATGGCGTCTTTTAAGCATGTTTTTCATAACATTCTCGCAGACTCCTGGTGATACCTCGGCAATTTTCTTTTCCAATTATTACGGTTGGATTGTTTCCCTTCATAGAAACCACGTAGGAAATAATCAGGGGTCAAATCAAGGAATCGTGGAGATCAGTCGATATCACGGCTGTTTGACATTATTCCTGTCGAAGCCACATGCGCTGCATAGCCCCAATTGATTTAATTTGACTAAAACAAAGTTTTCTACCATATCACGATAACGTTTACCGTTCCAGTAATGCCTCTAGCATCCTCAAGGAAATATAATTTAAGGATGCCGCCTGCCCAAATGGTGCACCATGCAGTCACTGTACATGGGTCATCAAATGAAGATTTTCAGTGTCCTAATAGCGGCTATTTATAAATAAAAAATTTGATCATTTCGACAGGCGGATGCGACTATCGCGTATGAAAACCAAATTGGTGAAAGAAGAAAATCGGCCTGGGACGTAAAATGCATAAATATTCGGGGATATTTTTTACTTTTTTATTTTTTATTTTACTTATGCATTTTTTTTTCTTCGCCCAAAATGGCTCAGATACTTTACAGATTTGTTTATTGTTATTTTCTTTATATTGGGGATGTATATAAGCTAAGTTAATTATTATACTATTATATAATTAATTAAACTTGTGTGGTGCGGTGGTTGCCGTCACTTATGTGTTGTTTACCGTACTACGTCACCGTCCTTGCTATCATTATTAAGTAGTTTCCATTCCCTAAAAAAAAAGTTTTCCGTCACATTTGAATGAGATTTGTCAGGTTCTTTTCATTGGGAAATCGATAATACCAGTGAAGACCGACCTTGCTGCGCAACCTGCAGAAATAAGATGTTTGGGCTCCCAAAAAACCATAAAAATTGATATTGTATACTTTTCAGTTTTATCTTCTAATTTTTAATCAAAATAGGGAGTGACCTATAATCTTCTGGGATTATAGAATTTCAAAAATATCTGTGAATATAAAGAGTGATCGTTAAGTAGCAAACCAATGACCTACATTATTTTAAATCGAACACCCTGTATTTTATTACATTTCCAGTTTCTTCTTTTAGCAATAAACCAACGTACTATGATGGGTTTTATATGTTTATTTCTTAATAGATTTCAAAATATTTATAATTTTGTCACCTTAATGCGGGTACAAGTTTGTGTTTTTAATATCATGAGCAGCCGTCATTATTGTATTCGATATTGATGTTGATGCTAGCGTTTATTGGTTTAATTCGTTTTTGAACAGTCATGTTTCATTGACGTAGTAATGTACTTTTTTTTGTAACTGAAATGTAATCATTTTTTCTCTTCCAAACACCCAGAATGCAGATATATTTCAACCTTACCTTCACTGAAAAAATGAATTCAATAAATCGTATTTATTGGGGCAGGCACTTATTAAAATAATAAACTCGTTCGTTGTATCAATTTTGATGAAAACTGGTTACATTAATGTACTTTTTTAGTTGTATTTACGTATCTTTTTCGTTGACATGGTATTAAAACGCCTTCGTGATGTACAGGATGTTCAATATTGAGCACTGAACTTTGCCCAATTCAAACATTAGAGACGCAATTTTTTCAAATGACACCATATATTTTGCCTGTTCGCCCGCACAGGAAATTTATAATTGTCTAATGTTAAAAATAAAGGAGGTATTTGCAATTAAACGCAACTCCTGTATTTGGACATTGTCTCCAAGTGCTTTCTCGGATTAGTATTATTTGACAACCGTAAACGACACATAGTAGCATTGCGGTTCCTAACTGCTGATAAAAAAAGTTTTAATAATTCTGAAGTTAGGGATAAGGCGAGTATTCTAGTGTGCAACACTTAATGCTTAGAAAAATGTGGGATAGCTTTTACATGTTCTCGGTTGTGGCCATCATCAGTTTCCGAATACGTACGTTATACGTCAATATCAGTATGTTTTGTTTACTATTGACATAGTAACCAAACTATATTAACGCCAAAAACCACTTGAAAGCAAACTTTAAGTACTGGACTCGCGTTCGACTGCAAGTAGCTGCTTGGACTGAAAGTTGAATCGATATTTTAAAAACGTCAATGTGAGTATCTTGTTTACTGTTGCCATGGTAACCAAACAATACTAACCGCAAAAATCAGTTGGACGCAACATCCACGTGTTTAACTTTAACTATCTCTCTTTACCTTCAATATTAGACAATATACGTCATTAAACAGAAATGTTAAACAAGGCCAAAATTAATTTTTCTCGACGATTAAGAAAATTAAAATACATAAAAATTGCTCTCAAAATACACATAGGAGATTTGAGACTTTGGAATTTTAAATACATCCTGTGTAATGGATTTGCAATAAAATCAATTGAATTATCGTAATTTCATTGGTTCACTGATAAATTCTAGGTTCTAATTGCCAACAATGGCATCGCCGCTGTCAAATGTATGCGTTCAGTCCGCCGCTGGTCATACGAGATGTTCAAGAACGAAAGAGCTGTCCGATTCGTAGTTATGGTCACTCCGGAAGACCTTAAAGCCAACGCCGAGTACATCAAAATGGCCGACCACTACGTTCCTGTACCCGGAGGGACCAATAACAATAACTACGCCAATGTGGAGCTGATAATCGACATTGCAATTCGTACACAAGTGCAGGTAAATTTCTGTAGACATGGGGAAGAAGAGACTTTTATGTGTTTCTTGTGTATTTAGGCTGTTTGGGCAGGTTGGGGACACGCCTCGGAAAATCCAAAACTCCCCGAATTGCTCCACAAAAACAATATAGTGTTCATCGGACCTCCGGAGAAAGCCATGTGGGCGTTAGGCGATAAGATTGCTTCTTCGATAGTAGCGCAAACTGCAGACATTCCAACGTTACCATGGTCAGGGTCAGGTAAGTTTTTAGAAGAGCATTAAGTGTACATACAATACTTTGCTTTAGTTGAGTGTAGGCTTTCACGACCGTAATCCACAGTAGAAATGTCTTTCGGGTGATGTCGTGTAGTTAATATTTACTTATACTTATACTACTTAAAGTAAAATATTAACTACACGACATCACCCGAAAGACATTTCTACTATTACTTTGCTTTGTTCGTCTTCGTATTTTTAGATTTAAAAGCTCAATATTCGGGTAAGAAGATTAAGATATCTTCGGAATTATTCGCGAGGGGATGCGTCCATTCTGCTGAGCAGGGTTTAGCTGCTGCGCAGAAGATTGGTTTCCCAGTTATGATCAAAGCTTCAGAAGGTGGCGGCGGTAAAGGTATAAGGAAAGTGGATAACCCCGACGATTTTCCAGCTGCGTTTAGACAGGTAAAATCTCGTTATATCTACTATTTTTGCTTATTTCGAAGTTAATCGAATTTTGACAGGTACAAGCCGAAGTTCCCGGTTCGCCGATCTTCGTGATGAAGCTGGCGAAATGCGCAAGACATCTCGAGGTGCAGTTGCTGGCCGATCAATATGGAAATGCTATTTCCATATTTGGGCGCGATTGTTCCATCCAAAGACGACACCAGAAGATCATTGAAGAAGCCCCGGCAGTCATCGCTGAACCGTCAGTTTTCGAAGCTATGGAGAAGGCAGCTGTTAGATTGGCGAAAATGGTAGGATACGTATCAGCCGGTACCGTAGAATATCTGTATGATACGTCGGGGCATTATTACTTCTTGGAACTAAATCCCAGGTTGCAAGTTGAACATCCTTGCACAGAGATGGTATCCGATGTTAATCTTCCAGCAGCGCAATTGCAGGTAAAGTTGTTATTAATTATTCTTAAAATGTGCAATAAATTTAATCTTTTCTAAAATTATCTAGATCGCTATGGGTCTACCTCTACATTACATCAAAGACATACGTCTCCTTTACGGCGAATCACCATGGGGCAACTCCGAGATAGACTTCGACAGTCCTAGGAACAAACCGCAACCATGGGGTCACGTCATAGCCGCCAGGATCACCTCCGAAAACCCCGACGAAGGCTTCAAACCGAGTTCAGGAACAGTACAAGAACTTAACTTCAGATCTTCGAAGAACGTCTGGGGTTATTTCTCAGTAGCAGCCTCTGGTGGCCTCCACGAGTTCGCCGATTCACAATTCGGGCATTGCTTCTCGTGGGGTGAGAATAGAGAACAGGCCAGAGAAAATCTCGTCATTGCTCTTAAGGAATTATCGATTAGGGGTGATTTTAGGACTACGGTGGAGTATTTGATTACTTTGCTGGAGACCAAAAGCTTTCAGGTAATTTTTTTGTTATTATTTAAATAACAAATAATTCGAATGTTTTTTTTTTGTTTAAAGACAAATACTATAGATACGGCTTGGTTAGATATCCTAATCTCAGAACGGGTACAATCCGAGAAGCCTGACGTTATGCTGGGGGTGATCTGCGGTGCACTTCACACAGCCGATAAGTCCATCACAACGGCTTTCCAAGAATTCCAAAACTCCCTGGAAAGAGGCCAAATCCAAGGTTCCAATACCCTAAATAACGCCGTCGATCTCGAACTCATACATGACGGGTACAAATATAAAGTTCAGGCAACTAAAAGCGGACCACATTCCTATTTTCTAGTCATGAATGGATCATTTAAGGAAGTAGAATTACATAGGTTAAGTGATGGAGGTAAGTCCTTAAAGAAACGAACATTTCTAGATGGCAAGAATTTACTTTAAAAATGATTAATTGCCGCAGGTATTTTATTATCAATCGATGGTGCATCTTTTACTACTTATATGAAGGAAGAAGTCGATAGGTATAGGATAGTGATAGGTAATCAGACTTGCGTTTTCGAAAAAGAAAATGACCCGACGCTCCTGAGATCCCCATCCGCTGGAAAGTTGATAGGTTTCCTAGTGGAAGATGGCGGTCACGTTTATAAAGGACAAACTTACGCTGAGATCGAAGTAAGTGTGTTCTTAATAAATTACAAACGGTATCGGACCAAAATTTGTCCCTAGCGGTACTACACAAATTCAAATAGAATCTTTCATAAATAATTTGAATTCTTAGGTGATGAAGATGGTAATGACTTTAACTGCTGGTGAAGCGGGTTCTGTGTTCTACGTGAAGAGACCCGGAGCCGTCCTCGATGCCGGATCAGTGCTGGCCACGTTAGAATTGGACGATCCTAGTTTAGTTACCAAGGCCCAGTTGTATAAGGGTACCTTCCCCGAATTAGACGTTACAAATCCAGTCAGTTCTCAGAAGCTGAATCATATACATAATAGTTACAAGACGATATTAGAAAACACCTTAGCTGGTAAGAATTTGTTCTTTTATGGTTATATTTAATTTACTAACTCGATGAAACTGAATGCAAAAACCCACGATAAGGACTTTGTAAAGCTCCCTTTTCGCAGAATGTCGAAAAATGTTAGTAAAGTTTTTAGGGGACGAGATATGAGACGGATATGTCATAGAAACTTTGCGGTGACGATGTGATAAAGCCTATATTTAACAAACGAAGCGGGCAATAAGTACCAGTTCGGTTATTCTGAAAAAGAAGCCGTCAGCATGAACGGGGAAGCGTCGAGCGAAAGTTTTGGCTCACGGCGAAACCCGGAAGAAGTTGATAGCAGTAATAGTTATACCGACCGTGAAAGCCTACGCGGTGTTAAGTATTAAATGGGCTAGATAAAAACCCAAACCCGAAGGGTTGGTAAGGAACAGTTATAGAGTTATGTATGTACACAAAGGAATAGATGCAGTTTGCCCAACCCAGTACGTTGTTTTCTGTTAGCAACACTGCACTCTAATAGCTACGACATATAATAATAATAATTCATGCCTTCACATCCCCCAAAAGCTTTCGTTAATTACAGGGGGCATCCGGCATCCGGCGCCCATGAGTTATTATTGCGCCTGCGTCCGTAGAGCGTCTTAAGATGTTTACTCTTAGCATTCGCCAAATGTGGAGTAAGGAAAACTACGGAAAGCGTTACTCTGAGAGTGACAAGCCCGGGATTCAAACCCAGTACCCCGAAACTGGTAGCCCAGGCACTGCATCACCAGTCCCGAATATGTCACAATAACATTTAATTAAAATTTAACATATGTTAAATTCGTTATTCGCATTGTGAAAATTGTTAAAACTTTCGATGACGTTCTGTGCGAGTTGCCCCATGATGGTCAACAAATGAATTTGGAAATTAGATATTCTTAAATATCGATAATTTGTACAGTTGATGGACATTATCATTCATTTTATGTGAAGCAATTATTTTTCTAACAAACAAATCATACGGAAAATGTTTGCTTTTATTACACAAGTAAATTGATTCATAAATCTTTTCATTTTTTGTACCTATAAACAATATAATAAAGGTAACAACGGAATATAATAGATATTTATACTTACAAAGGTTACTGTACTCTACGTGTAAGTGTTGATCAGCCATTATTAATATATTTTTAACTGAGAACGTAGCTAGATTACGTGCAGGTGTTGATCAGCTATTATTAGTATACTATATTTATTAGCCACTAAGACGTTATTAACTTTAGTTACAAACTAAAATCTTAGTAGTGTTATGGGGTATGTTCAAAACTCCAACTTTTTCCATTAAATTCAAGAATTAAGAATAAATCAATTAGATCCAAAATTATATTTACCTTACAGAAATAGAAAAATAACTAAAAATGCGCACGACGCAGAATTTATTATTTTTATCTAATTGTGCTTCATATTTCAGGGTACTGCCTTCCCGAGCCGTACAATACCGCCCGACTTCGAGAAGTCATCGAAAAATTCATGGCCAGCCTCAGAGATCCCAGCTTACCGCTTCTAGAATTACAAGAAGTGATCGCCTCGATTTCTGGCCGTATTCCAGCCGGGGTTGAAAAGAAAATCCGCCGCCTGATGTCCCTCTACGAACGGAATATAACTTCAGTCTTAGCACAATTCCCCAGCCAACAAATCGCCAGCGTTATCGACAGTCACGCGGCCAGCATGACGAAAAGAACTGACAGGGACGGCTTCTTCCTAGCAACTGACGGCATCGTCCAATTGGTGCAAAGGTACAGGAATGGTATCAGAGGAAGAATGAAGGCGGCCGTTCATGATTTGTTGAAGCAATATTTCGACGTCGAAAGCCAGTTCCAGCAAGGACATTACGATAAATGCGTATCAGCGCTTAGGGAGAAGCATAAGGACGATATGGCGTTGGTTTCTGCTACGATATTTTCGCATGGCCAGGTTTCTAAGAAGAATATGTTGGCGACGATGTTAATCGATCATCTCTGGGCGAATGAGCCAGGGTTAACGGATGAATTGACCGAAAGTTTGAAGAAATTGACGTCTTTGACTAGGAGCGAGCATTCGAGGGTAGCTCTACGAGCCAGACAGGTATCTATAACTTATTTTTATTTTTGCAAGACGAATTTATTAGTTATAATTTTTGTTAACGTTACTACGCAAAGAAGTATAAATTATATCAAAGAAGTTTGTTTTAAAACTACATTCATTCCTTTTACGAGCAATTATAGAATAAAAATTTCTACTAAACAGTAATACTCAGAACACATCTTATTTTTTCGTGTAAGTTTGTTTTTTAAATGAAATATTGCTTTTCAGGTATTAATAGCAGCCCATCAACCAGCCTACGAGCTCCGTCACAACCAAATGGAAAGCATATTCCTCTCGGCAGTCGACATGTACGGCCACGAATTCCATCCGGAGAACCTTCAAAAACTCATCGTCTCCGAAACCTCAATCTTCGACATCCTCCACGATTTCTTCTACCACACCAACAGAGCAGTCTGCAACGCCGCCTTAGAAGTATACGTCAGACGCGCCTACACCAGCTACGACATTACATGCTTGCAACATCTCGAGCTGAGCGGGGAAGTGCCCCTTGTCCATTTCCAATTCTTCCTACCTTCGGCCCATCCCAACCGTTTGATGTATTACGATAAAACCAACGAAGAAGAAGGCCCGAGTAGCTTAACCAATCAGGTGTATAATAACTTCCAGAGGACTGGTTGCATGGCAGCTTTCGAGAATTTCCAATTGTTTGAGCAGTATGCCGATGAGATCTTCGATTTGATCGAAGATTTTGCCAGTCCAGCTGTGATTTCCGCAAAGGATTTGAACGCTGTTGAGAGTGGATCGGAGTCGAGGGGTAACAGCACTTCGATTAATGTGAGTTTGTCTGTCGAAGGCGCTAGGACTACTACTGAGGATAGTAAATTGGAAGAACCGATACATATTTTACATATTGGTGAGTGAAATTATTGTAATTTTAAGTTTTCTAAGGAGCCAATCCATATAGCAATTCTAGTTGAATCTCAGTTATTTCTATAAAAAAAATATATTTTTTTATTAAACAAATAAGAAAATACAATTCATATTCGATGTGGTCCCGCAGACAGCGCGCGCGCGCGCGCTTTGTATCACAAAATGGCGCACCTACTCCAAAAAGAAGCATAAGGTTTTAATAAAATGCTTAAAATTCGCAGAATTTCAAATTATTCTAAATGTTACGCTAACAAGAAGCCAATCATTTTAAATTGGCTTCATATTGGTGAAGACCAAAGGATTGTGTTTTGAAGACTAAAAGATAACCTTTGATCTTCAGATCCACTATAAGGAGTCCCGAGTCTTAAAAAAGTTATTTTAAGACTTTACCACTATGTAAATTAAAACAAAAATTTAAAACTAATTTCTTGACACCCTGTAGGTCTTCAAATCCCCCAATATTAAAATTTTGCACCATGCACTTAGGTTTGTCGACAAATAATATTTTGAAGAAGTTGCTGTGCCAAACGCAATATTTATGTCATTATATACTGAATAACTTTCAGCGTTGATTTCGAGGAATGCTAGATATGGTGCTTCTTGCAAACATCATCGCAGAAACTGTTATAAACAAGCTGTAATATAGCGTGAAGCTTGATGCTATATTCTAGCCAGCAATATATACAATGTCAGAAACAGTCTTTATAAAATAAAAATTTACCACAAAATATTGAAAAATCTTACCATTCTAAGTATTATACAAAATTTTACATTAAATCAATTTATTTCGACAGGCATTAAAGATAAAGGTGACGCGGACGATTCCACAATGAGCAAAATCTTCGGTAACTTCTGCGCACGCCACAAGGAAGAACTAATAACTCGTGGCATTCGAAGGATCACATTCGCAGCTTTGAAACGCAAACAGTTCCCGAAATTCTTCACGTACCGTGCTAGAGAGGGTTTCAAGGAGGATAGAATCTACCGCCATCTGGAACCAGCTTGTGCATTCCAATTAGAATTGAACAGAATGAGGAGTTATAACTTGGAAGCCTTACCCACCAGTAATCAAAAGATGCATTTGTATCTTGGCAAAGCAAAGGTAATTTAAATTATGAATTACCTTTGCTTTTCGTGATAAATCTTTTAATTATTTTTGAATAGGTTGCACCCGGGCAGGAGGTTACAGATTACAGGTTCTTCATCAGATCAATAATCCGCCACTCTGATTTGATCACCAAGGAGGCATCGTTTGAATACTTGCAAAACGAAGGCGAAAGGGTACTTTTAGAAGCCATGGACGAACTGGAAGTGGCATTCTCTCATCCGCATTCCAGAAGGACCGATTGCAATCATATCTTCTTGAATTTCGTACCGACAGTTGTGATGGACCCGGCTAAGGTAAAATAGCCAGATACAAACCAATCATTGTTAAATTAAATTCTCACCCTGTATAATGAAATATCCGATTACGAATTAAAATCGTACCCGGTATATTAAAATTTCCAATTGCAAATTAAAATTACGCCCTGTATTATAATAAATTCCCGATTGCGGATTAAAGTCACGTCCTGTATATTAAAATTACCGATTGCGCATTAAAATAACACTCTGTATACTAAAATATTGTAAGGTGGCAGAATTTTGGTTCAGAACCGCCTATAGAGGTGCCTGGGGGATTTGGAGGAGGTCGCTGCCCACTTCGTGCAATGTTGGAGGAACGTTGCCGTGCAGAAGCAGGATATCTTCGATCCTTCTTTTTTCTTTAATAATTCCTTTTAACCGCTCCAGGATTGAAGCGTAGTATTCTTCACTTATAGAAACACCTTTATCTTTGTAATCTCTCAACGGGAATCCTTCAGATTCCTAAAAAACCATTGCCGTGGGTTTTCCGAGTGACTGTGACACCTTAAACTTCTTGGGTGGTGGTGTGACTTTTTCATTCTACTGCATAGATTCTTGCTTGGACTCTGGTTTATAATGATGAACTCAAGTAACGATTTGACATCACTGCCTTCATTACAGGGGCCCAAAAACGCGCGGGAGCACTTCACGCGCTGTTGTTTTGCACTGATCTTAGTCATGCCAAAATGACCATGAAGGATTTCCAATCCAATCGTTTCTGCGAGTTGTTTCTTCTTTAGCCGAGGATCTTCCAATACTAATTTTTTGGCATTTTGAAGTTTTGGTCACTTCGATAGGCCTTTCTTAAAGAGACTGCTCCTTGCAAACCATAGTTTTTTTCTGGGCATCTCAGTAAACCAACGAGATCTCTTCCAGTATGGTTTGAAAAGACTTCTTGCCTCGTTAGGAACTTTATAACCACGATTTTGTCCCTGGTTAAGTTGCTGAATCGACGATAGTTCAAAGACTGATGACGCAATTCTGATAAAACTTAAGAGAGCTCCCTCGTAAATCAGATTCTTCAAGTTCTATCTTTCGATTTCTAGATTGAAGAAGCGGTCACCAGCATGATCATGCGCTACGGTCCCAGATTGTGGAAACTGCGCGTGCTCCAAGCTGAACTCCGCATGATAATCAGGGCTTCGCCAAACGCTGCAACTACTGCGGTCAGATTATGCATAGCTAATGATAGTGGCTACTATTTAGACATCAATATGTATACGGAAATCGTAGATTCTGGTACTGGAATTGTAAGTTTCTACATCGGACAGAATCAGGATTGATGATAATGTTCTAACCCGCTGTTTTAGATCCGCTTCCATGCATACGGTGACAGGCAAGGACCTTTGCATGGCCTACCAATATCCACACCATACTTGGCGAAGGACTACTTACAACAGAAGCGGTTCCAAGCGCAATCTGTCGGTACCACTTACGTTTACGATTATCTGGACATGCTCAGGCAAATGGTGGATGTGATGTGGAAAGAATACAGTCAACAAAGATTGTCTGGTAAACAATACGTTTCTTTCATTATTTTAAAAAATGTAACTTATTTCTTTTTCTATCTTACAGTACCTGTTCAGACGCCTGAGAAGCTAATGGATTTTGTCGAATTGGTGTTGGATTCCGAGACGGAATCTCGGTTAATTGAACAGAAGAGGGTACCTGGCGAAAATAACGTGGGCATGGTGGCTTGGAGGGTGAGCTTATATACACCGGAATACTCAGAAGGAAGGGATATTATAGTAATCGCCAACGATATCACGTATTTGATTGGTTCTTTTGGACCTAGAGAGGATAAAGTGTTTGGATTGGCTAGTGAGATTGCTAGGAAATTGAAGATACCAAGGGTAAGTGCTCATTCAAATTTGTGGGAAAATTTTCCGAATCACTTATTAAATATTGTTAGTTGAACTTCTCTCGTTTCATACAGGATGTCCCAGTTTCACTTGATCAAATTCAGTGTAAGTGTTACCGCTGACGGTGGGGGTTATAATTTAGGGCGAAGTTCATTAATATATTACGCCAAATTGTTCCGAGACCCTTGGGGGTGCGGCAAAATTCGACTAAGACGGCCTATTTACGTTGGTGGTTCAGTTATGTCTTTGTCTGTGGCCGTTAATAACTGTTACACTTTCACTTCATTGTAGAATCACGCAATTTTGTCGAGATAATTCGCTTATGGGGTTCCAGGCACTTTTTTTCATCCCAAAAATTAATTATTTTAATTTGATCTCCTAATACTACTAAGGCCACGGTTGGGATAAGGGAGGTTCACAAACTTAATCGTGTCCGAAGGGGATATATGAAATTTCATGCCACCACCATGATTTTGGGGAAATCGAAGGATGCAGGATTAAATGACCAAAACGAATGTTGAAGTGTTTAGAATTAATTTGGAAGCACGATGTAAAAGAATTAATTTGGAAGCACGATGTAAAAGCACCGAAAAGTATTCCGAGGTTCTAACGGAGTCAGTAAGCGGGAAATGATGTTTCGTATAGTCAAATTGGGTAGTACAGAGAAGCCTTGACAACCAAGAAGTTGGACGGAAAAATTATACTCTGGACGTTTCATAATTTTTGCGATTAAATTTGACGGTAATTCAACTCTGCACGTCACATATAATTATTAACCGGGAAAATATTATTTGTTGTCTATTTGGATAAGTAACTGTACTGCTGGATAGGATTGACTAAAGAAAGGAAAGGTTGCCCCTTACTGGGGGGAACTCTGATGATTTCAAAAGTCAGCACGGCTAGAAAGATGTGTCCTTCTGGATTAACTTAACTAGCTGTGAGAAATTTAAATCCGCACGACTTCCGCAGTAGTTATGCACGATATACCGTTAAAAAGGGATGTGACTTCGTTTTGAAAACTTGGAGTGAAATTTTGAACACTTTTGCGGAAGAAATCGGAAATTCCAACCGGTTTAATATGTGCGGAGGATCCTAATGTGTAAGAAAAATTAGAAGAATAATTAGATAATTCCCAAAACTTAAAGGGTTCGCGGGGAATAACGTTTATTTGGAAAAAGGGGCGTGACCTAATTTTGCATTAGGAAAATATGTAATTATTAACAGAAAATTAAAAGCGTTAAAGAACCAGTCCGGGACGAAAAAGCGATGAACTCTCACCCTGGCCAGAGGTAACATAAGGATGCCTGACATAATTCTGAACAAAATATCTTAATCGACCTATATGCGGAAATAAGTTATTTTGAAGATATAAATAAGAACAACAGTACTACATATACAGGGCGTCTCATGGAAAAATGCATCGATCAATATATGAAAGAAAATTCTGAATACCTGGTAATATACTAGAACCCTGCATTAAAATATTTTAAATTGTCTAAGATTTCCAGTTATGCCGAAAGTATCTGTCAACTTTGTTATTTTAAACAGAAACACCCTATATACTATTACATTTTTGAATTCCTAGTACAATTTGAAGGTGTCACTGATAAGATAACTATTTTTAAATATTTGTATTTTTTAAGGTTAGCAACCGAATGAGTTTTTCGAAAACAATATACAGCGTCATCCAAAATTAAACGGAAAAAGTGGACATTTTTTTTATATACAACTACCTATTTTTCTCTTTCTTATCAAATTACTTTTATAAAGAAAAAAACGTCATTATGCATCTAACATGAACACAATTTTCTTCCGAAAAAAGAGTACCTACCAATGAAAATGTAGCTTATGTAATTTTTTAAAACGTCACTTTGGAGATTTCCAAGATAATTTTGGTCATTACAGAACATGTTATTTTTATTTATAACTCACAAAGGCCTCATTTGCGACTACAAGTTTATTAAAATATTTTCTTCATAATTATGTCAGGTGTCCTTATATTGAATTTGGTTAATTGACATTGGGATATTCAACGTATTGTACCACAACCAATCTTCTATGAAGTTTTAAAGCAATTCTTGACAAATCTCAATGGTGTACTGAGCTTATGCATCGTGCCTCCAACATATCTCTCAAATAGCATGATTTTAATTAAAGAATTGTCATGAACTGTTTGCCCCAACACATTTTCGCCAATTCGAAATGTCTATCTTCCTCACCAGTCCTTGAATTGAATTAACAATTTTGTATTAACCACTTCAGGCAAATTTTTCGGAGCAAAGATATAAATCCCCTATAGGGTTTATGTTCGGTGTACAATACACAATACACTGTCTAGGTAGGGCAAACTATGTAATTTAATTTCGTAAAAATTAACGCCGAATTTTGAAGAAAACGTATTTATCTCAATTTTGATGATTGATAAATATCTCGAAATTTGTTAGAAACCGACATATAAAATCAATATTATATCGGTTTAATTCTAGATGGAGAAAGCAAATGACTGTCTGGTTCGCTACTTATCGATCGTCCTGTATATACGGGAATACTTTTGGGAGGCAACTTGCGGCGTCTCTTAATTTATCTGAAAGTGTTGGGCTCCTACCATTCGCACAGTAGAACCACTGACAACAATTTCTCAACAATTTTTTTTCGTCTCTGTATATACGGAAATACTTTTGGAAGATATTTATTAATTTATCTGAAAATATTGGCCCCCTACCATTTATGCAATAGACACAGTTCTACAATTCCAGAAGATTGAGACACCGTGTATATTTACTAGGTTGCAATAAGTATTTACTTACTACAGGCAACTATATAGATGTAAAAAAAAACGTAAAATAATTTCTCAACAAATTCTCATTGTTTCTTCTTTTTAGTCTCTCCATATATACATATTAATTTAGATATTACACTTAAATAAATAAATTTCTTACAGATATACATCTCCGCTAACAGTGGCGCTAGAATAGGTCTCGCCGAAGAGATAAAAAGCTTATTCCGAGTCGCGTGGGAAGATCCCAACGAACCAGACCACGGTTTCCGCTACCTCTACCTCACTCCCGAAGACTACGCAAAGGTTAGCCCGCAAAATTCCATCCGCGCAGTCCTCATTGAAGACGAAGGAGAATCCCGCTACAAGATCACCGACATCATCGGCAAAGAAGACGGTTTAGGCGTTGAAAATTTGCGGTGGGCGGGGCTTATCGCCGGTGAGACGTCGCTGGCTTACGACGAGGTCGTCACCATCTCGATGGTGTCGTGCAGGGCGATCGGTATCGGTTCCTACTTGGTCAGATTAGGACAGAGAGTGATACAGATAGAGAATTCGCATATAATTCTAACCGGGTACAGTGCGTTGAATAAGTTGTTGGGTAGGGAGGTGTACGCCTCGAATAATCAACTTGGAGGGATACAAATCATGTACAATAATGGTGTATCGCATAAGACGGCGCAAACGGATGTTGAAGGAGTTTACACGATACTAAGATGGTTGTCTTATATCCCGAAAGATAAAACGTCACCATTGCCGATCCATACGTCGGTAGATCCGATTAATAGGGAGGTGGGATATACCCCGACGAAGGCTCCTTATAATCCTAGGTGGATGTTGGCTGGTAGACCATCACCAAGTAAGTATCATATACAATCAGGTGCTAAAGTTTTGTCTTTTGCATAAAACATAAATAAGTCCTTGTAAATAATTATCAATCTTCGTCGTCTGCGAGAAACTTGAAAATGTCTTGGAAAGAAAGTAAATTCTTGCAAACCTCGAATTTTTAAAGCTGAAGAGTTTCCGTAAGCCTGAAAACTAGCCACTACGTCCGTGTATATGTTCTAACAATTCTTTATGCGCAATAATCTCAAAAACGTATGATTTGCATTGATAGACAACCCCTCCGAATGGGAATCCGGCTTCTTTGACAAGGACTCATGGCACGAAATAATGGAACCATGGGCTCAAACGGTTGTAACTGGTCGTGCGAGGTTAGGTGGAATACCACTTGGTGTAATTGCAGTAGAAACCAGAACTGTTGAGTTGAATCTTCCAGCAGACCCGGCTAATCTAGATTCGGAAGCAAAGGTACTAAGCACAACCATCATTTTGTGCAGTTAATAATCTTTCCCATCCCAACATTACAGACAGTTTCCCAAGCCGGACAGGTCTGGTTCCCAGATTCCGCATATAAAACAGCGCAGGCCATTCAGGACTTTTCAAGAGAAGATCTACCGCTGATAATATTCGCCAATTGGAGAGGTTTCAGCGGTGGAATGAAAGGTAATTCCAATATTTTAAATTAAATTGCATAATTGACTCGTAATAAAATTTCAGACATGTACGAGCAGATTGTGAAATTTGGCGCTTACATTGTCGATGGCCTTCGTAAATACTCCAAACCGATAATTATATACATTCCACCTAATGGCGAACTCAGGGGCGGAGCTTGGGCTGTAGTAGATCCCACCATAAACTCACGATACATGGAAATGTACGCCGATCCTGAATCCAGGGGCGGTGTGCTGGAACCGGAAGGAATAGTAGAGATCAAATATAGGAAGAAAGATCTCGTGAAGACGATATTAAGAACAGATCATATAGTTAAGGAATTGAGCGAAAAGATCCGATTGATTAACCAAACGCAACCGGTTTATGAACGAAAGAATAGCTTATCGGCGCAACAAACCGAAAAGAAGAAACATCCCGAAGTGATCGAATTAGAAGCCCAAATCGCAGCTAGAGAAAACGTATTGCTTCCGATATACCATCAAATAGCCGTGCATTTCGCCGATCTTCACGATACACCCGAAAGAATGCACGAGAAAGGTGTAATTCATGTAAGCGTTTGATCATAAATAATATCGGTCCTATGTTGTTTTAATCAACCTTGCGGAACTCCATTTTTTTTTTAATTTTCAATAATTTTTTAGGACGTCGTACCTTGGAGACAATCAAGAGCTTTCCTGTATTGGAGACTCAGACGATTGCTGTTGCAAGATAGGGTTATTTGTGCTTTGTTAGAGACCCAACCTAATTTGAGTGTAGGACAAGCAGAGGCTATGTTGAGAAGGTGGTTTATTGAAAATAAAGGAGCTACAGAGGTAATATATTTGGTTTTTATTTACTTGATTCATTTGATAATGGTTGGTTTCTTTTGTAGGGCTATCGTTGGGATAATAACGAAACTGTTGTTCATTGGCTTGAAGAGCAGCTTGTTAAAGATAAGGAAGAATCGGTTTTAGGATACAATCTACATTGCGTTAAAAAGGATGCTATCATCAACCAGATCAAGGATGCGTTAGAGGTAGGGTATTTGTTTTGATTGAAATTGGTCAAAATTGGCTACTTTCTCTCGAGCTAATTAACTGCATGTTCAGATTCAGTCGTATTTTGGATTGGTAAAAATCGTTGTTCTCAATGGGATGCGAACCGTTAAATTTTTAACATTCCCTCACTATCTAATTTTGATATTTTATTAATTCTTTTTTCCACGTTTTCCCATTTAAGTAATTTTAATCCACAAACTGAGCATCCCACATTATAGAACGATTTTGTAAATGTCTAAACATCACAATTGAATGTAGAACTAATTATCAAACAAATGCAAGATGTAATATTCAAAGGAAATACGTAAAAGGGTCAATATAACATACAAATATTGCTCATCCTTTTAGGGTACCAAATCTATACCACACTATAATGTGTTATTTATTAAACGATATTAGTTTTTTCGTCATATATTGTGTTCCTTTACAATTCTACACGTACACTTGCCGGATCTGCTTTCGCTCCGCTAGGCCCATAAGAGTTCTTTCACATAACCAATTAAGATCCATTATCTGCGTAAAGATGCGAATTTTAACTCAGTGTTTCTTTATATAAATGTTGTATTCGGAGAAACTTCCTGAAATATATTGGCTTCCATCGGCGAATATCAATAAATTGTTTTTTTTTTTTATTTACCGACGTAATCAAATTTAATTAATGAAATATAATTCCAAGACACCACAGAGGCACTGTACTTGGCAATCGGGAGTCGTAGGTTAGAATCCTTGCCGATTGCTTCAAATTTCATTTCATCATTTAAATTTAATTACGTGAGGAAAAACAAGAGAACAGCCGATTTTTCAAGAACTTTCTTATTTTGAAGCTAGCTACAATTAGAAAAGCGTTTCTACAAAATCCACAGGTGCGAAACGCTACCAAAATTGGTTACTTAAATAATCTTTCAATCTTTCCTAGTTAGTCAGTTCTCCACATACTATAGCTTTGCAAAATATCCAAAGCTGGCTTTAGTGAAGAGAGTCTCATAAAATGTCATTACCACATATATATAAAAGTTTTAGAACACTAAGAAATTCGATTCGTAACGTGAATTTGGGTCACTGCCTGGTCTGGTTGTTAGTGGTGTGAATTTTGAATATTTGATTTAAATGTATGTTGTGTTCCTTTTATTTTTTGGAACATTTTTGATAAATATTATTTTAACAGTTATAATTTAAAGAAATGGCTTTATCAAACAAAACTAAAAAAACTGTACCATTCTATAAAAAAAAAAATAAAAAAACGGTGTCATACGTTAAAATTGACAAACAAAATTCTTCTTGCATAAGCCAAGAAATCCAAGATCTCGCCAAACCATTTTTAGAGAAAACATTTTTTCCATATGACGTTTTATAATGGCTGTAGAAGCGTTATTCCAAACAATTGAAACTGAATTTTATAGCAAATAAATGATATGTAATGTGAAAAGCGAGCAACGTTGGCTAAAGAATGTGTGATATTGATGCCTATCGCTTGAAAACAGATATATATATATATATA